>JBAKBP010021906.1:0-39799 GCA_037953745.1 Lithodes maja | reverse complement strand
CTTGCGGTCGGTTCCAAGCTGTATACAGTTGTTTAGTGCTTCAGAGATATAAGGATACACTTCTTCACTTATTGTGGCATATAGTAAATGAGTGCATTAATTTCAGGCGGTAAGTTTTGTAGTTGGAGGAGAAATGTATAGTAATTTCCGATTTAATAGTGTTACGGCTGGATCGGCAATACATATTCGGGATTCTTGATCGTAGGACAGAAATGGCTTATGTGACAACGACACTCTCGATTCCAGTCCCAAATACTATATGCTCCAGACAACAAAAGCACCAACGCCCTACAGAGTTATCGTCTATGGTAACGAGGTACCTTAACTCGGCGAAAGTGTACAACAGGGGTAGGCTATGAGGCTAAACTCCCTCAGACATTTATAGGTTACGTTATTACTAAAGAAATGCAATACTCAAGAAACTACGTTAATATTAAGCCTCTAATAATGTAGAATAGAAGCAGGCTAAAGGTATGACAGTGAAATGCTAAATGACAAATGTACACGCCTACTTGAAAGCGCGTGCACTAGAATAACTGTCCCCTACTAACATGCACTAGCATGTAGCATACAAGATGTTCATGATCCAGTAGATACCTAATAATACACATGGAAGGAACATAAATAGTAGTCACTTATTGTAATAATGAATCTATACTTGGAATAACTAAAAGGTTGCAGGCAACAGTACTGCGCCGGTAGCCTACTACCGCATAGGCTACTTCGCTTCTCTCACTCTGTCTCCCCTCTGAGTCCGTATGCGCCCTACGCAACGGAACTCCGGACACAGCAGCAAAACGACAGTGCAGTTAATTGATACATGAAAGTATTAATAGTGTTGTCTTGTGTGTGAGTAATGTGTATTGTAAAGTGTTACATACATAAACTTAAAGAGAGCTGCAATGCATAGTAAAATAAAGATATATCCCACTCATCATCCCCATGTGTTCTAGCTAGCAGGCCAAGTCACAGGAACAACGAGTCCCAGCACCGAAAGCGAGAACCCAGGAAAAGACTGTAGAGAACACAAAGACAGATAAATTACGTTACTCTACTATACCGGCACTACGAGCGAGCTGTAGTCTCTGGTACTGCACTCGCTCCTGGCTCGGTAGGCAAATCAAGGCTAAGTCCTCGCCCCTCTACAGACAACTCCTGGGCATGGTCGGGCTCTTACACATGGCACTAGTCTAGTCACAAATTGGATGATGAGCTGGGCATATAACTCTTGAACATGTAGAACGTTCACCAACTATCCTTATCAAGAAGATCGCTGTTCACATTAACCCCTTAAATCTAATACATTTAAATATATGCTTGTCCTAAGAGTAATACGAGAGGTGAGTGCTGAAACTCCTTTAGGACCTCAAGGGAGGGTTATGCATTTAAATAGAGAGAAGAATGAAATGAGAGTAATGTCGTCAGAGAGAAAGAGTGCAACCGTGAGAAATTGGGAGAGAGGGCAAGGGATGTTAGAATCTCAAAGGTTCTAGGCAACCTGATCATGGAACACACAGCGAGCCTCCATGCAATGTGCAGTACGACAACATGGGCAGCCAGGCAGCATATGCAGGCGGCAATGTACTACCAACCCTGTCGCACCTAGCTATAAGCGCAGGGCTGCCAACCGGTCCATACGTCTGGCAACCATTGCTACCCTCTCGCTCTGAAGTCTAACTCACTCTCTCGCTCTGAATTCCCACTGTCTTATCTATCAACTTCTCTATTGATACTACATATTAAATGGAAGGTCTCTACATGGCTTAAAACAAAACCCACCACTGGTTAGCAAATGACTAGACCTTTGCAGAGATACAAAGAACATAGTTATACGTTGTCACACTCAATATAAGCAGCCAGCACGGTACACGGACCGTGACGGTACAGTGGAGTACCAAGGAGTACAATCAGGTTGCGTTGCTACGCACTGGGCGTCACAGCCCCCCCAAGATTTTAGATAATCGACCTTAGAAGCATTATCAAAATCCGACAGGCAACCAACCGACCTGCTACCCTTAGCTGCCACTAATTGCAAAAGGTGCACAACAACTGAAGTGTGAATTATACATAAAACACAATATCGCATGCATCATGCTACAACAATAAAGACTTACAAAACTAAAAAAAAAAAATCTCGTTTATTTTATTGTTTTATAATCTTTTTGGACGGCGTTATGATAGCCTAATTTTACTCCTGCTCAACCCACACACCGTGCACGACTATCCTGGATCATCAACCCTTGATAGACAATCTGCTATCACGTTCTCACTCCCGGCAATATGCTGAATGTTGAGATTATACTCTTGGAGCATTAGGGACCACCTGGTCAACCGCATATTCCGATTGTGAAACTGATTTAGGAATTTCAAGGGATGATGGTCCGTATAAATCGTCACTACCGGGCCGTAGGCTGGAACATAAACTTCGAAATGTTTGAGCGACAAAACGATAGCAAGAAGCTCCTTCTCTATAGTCGAGTAATTCCTTTGTGCCGAATTAAACTTGCGAGAAAAGAAGCTCACTGGGTGTTCCAAGCCCTCGGAATCAGTCTGCAGTAACACTGCCCCGGCACCTACACCGCTGGCATCAGTCGCCAGCTGAAAACTCCTGGAGAAGTCTGGGGCTTTCAAAATCGGATGTGTACACAGCAGGTGCTTGACTAGGTCGAAAGCCCTGACACTCCGCAGCCCAACAGAACTTCACTGACTTCGACAGTAGATCAGTTAACGGTGCTAAGACAGTAGAGTATCCCCGGATGAAGCGCCTATAATAGCCTATCATACCTAGGAACCGCATGACCTGGCGCTTAGTGGTGGGCCTGGGAAACATATTGATAGCCTGTATCTTGCTCAGGGGGGGGCACACCCGGCCTAACCCGACCACGAAGCCAAGATACTGCACAGTAGCCTTTACAAACTCGCACTTCCTCAGGTTCACCACCAGCCCAGCATCGTGCAACTTCCCAAACAGGGTCTCTAAGTGCCTTAGGTGATTTTCAAAATTGTCATCATACACTATCACATCATCAAGGTAGACCGTGCAGTTAGGGATTTCGTCACAAATATCGTTCATCAGGTTCTGAAACGTGGCAGGTGCGTTCTTAAGCCCATAAGGCATTAAGTTACATTGATAGGTCTTGCCATCTACCACAAAACCACAAACTTGCTTAGCTCGGTCCGACAGGGGTACTTGCCAGTAGCCTTTTACAAGATCAATTTTAGTAAGGTACTTTGCATTCCCTATCTTGTCCACGCTGTCGTCAACTCGAGGCAAAGGGTAAGGGTTGGTAGTGGTCAAGCCATTTAGCCTACGAAAATCTATGCAGAACCGCACCTTGCCGTCAGGTTTTGGCTGCAACGTGACGGGTGATTTCCACTTCACATAACCTTCAGTGATCATCCCTCTCTCAACCATGTACTTTAACTCTTCCCGTAAAGCTGGCAACTTTACCGGGGGCACACGGTAGGGCACTGACTTGAAGGGCACATTATCACCGACGTCCACGTCGTGCGTTACCTGAGTAGTGAGACCTGGGTGTTCGGCGAAAACAGAGGGGTATGACCTGAACAGGCCTAGGACAGCAGCACCCTGGTGCTCAGGCAGGTGACTTACAGCTTGCCTAGCCTCTTGTTCAGTATTCCCCGCCCACTGTTCCGCGGAAATGACACAGTCCCAGCTATCCTCCTCAGCAGCATGACTGTCCCCACCTCCTTCTCCACCCTGGCCGCTGCAGGCCAGCACAGGGACAGTGAGAGGCTCTGAGGGGCGTCTCACATACTCTTTCATGAGGTTAACATGACATAACTGATGTTTTTTTCTACGGTCAGGTGTTGCAACGAGATAATCAAGGTCGGACAGTTTCTTAGCCACCACATACGGCCCAATAAACTTGGCAGAAAGGGGGTGTCCAGGCAAAGGTAAAAGCAACATTACCTCCTGACCCACCGAAAACTCCCGAAGCTTCACCTTGGCGTCATACTGGTGCTTCATGACCGCCTGTGCATTAACCAAGTTATTACCTGCCGCTGCCATGCAACCTATAAGTCTCTCCCGGCTCTCAAGGATATATTTAAGTACAGACCCCGGCTTCTCTTCGCCCTCTCAGATCTCTTTCACCATACTTAAAGGTCCTCTCACATTATGGCCAAAGACTAGTTGATTTGGACTGAACCCCAGGCTCTCTCCTGGGACTTCACGTGCAGCGAACAGAACATACGGCAGACCCAAATCCCAATCAGTGTCATGTTCTGCACAGTAACAGCGTAGCATACTCTTCAGGGTCGAGTGCCACCGCTCCAAGACTCCCTGACTCTCGGGATGGTAGGCTGACGACACTACAGAACATATACCGTGCAACTGAAGGGTTTGCTTGAACAATTTGGATGTAAAATTGCTCCCCTGGTCTGACTGCACCTCACGTGGAAATCCATAACGGGAACAGAACAATAATAAGTTTTTAACAACTGCCTTTGCCGAGCCGTTTCTCATGGGGTATGCGTCCGGGTATCTCGTAGCCACATCCATGATTGTCAACAGGAATTTATTGCCACTACTAGTAGGCGGGAAAGGGCCAACCAAATCTACTACAACTTTGCTGAACGGAGGCCCGGTGACAGGTATGGGAAACAAAGGTGCCTTCGGGATGGTCTGGTTAGGCTTCCCCGTTGTCTGGCAGGTCGCACACCCAGCCACCCATGCACAGACATCAGCCTTGACCCCAGGCCACCAGAAAAACCTGCCCAATGCCGCCAATGTTTTTGTTACCCCCAAATGACCCGCCACCGGCACATCATGCGCCAGACACAATAAGGACTCTCTATACTTATTTGGAACAACCACCTGGTCTACTACCCTCGCACCGCCCTCCCACTTCGATTTGGGGTCTAGAAATCTGCGGTACAATATCCTGTTGAGCCTAAAGAAATCTCCCGGCTTCGCATCCCCATCTTCCTCCAACTCTATGGCACCATTGCTATAACGAGCTAGGCTAGCGTCTTGCAGCTGCTGCTCACTAATGTCCCTGGGCGTCAATGCATCAAGATGGTTTTGTAATAAGACATTACCCCGGCTAGTAGGCTCTACTGCCTTAGTGGCTCTCGCTACAGCTCTTGCCTCACGCGAAGTCTTACCCAACTCTGCCTTGTTACACACCATATCTGGGCCAGAGTCAACTCCTGTGTTTATTATAGGTCCAAGTACCGAATCACCGAGAAGTGCAGCAGAATCAATGTCCCTTTTCCTGCCCTTAGCAACCTTCTCCTGATCCTTCCTCCACTGTCCCCGAGGTTGAGTGCTAGGCTGTGCAGGAGCCGCAGAGCGAGATCGGGTTACCACACAGGCCATCTCATCCTGTTGGCACCTCCCAACCCATTCCCGATTCTCACCATCCACGTCGGCCGCCCTCTCGGCAACGACTAAGGGTGGAGTCCCGGAAGTGGGCACCGCAAAGTCGTTGCCGAGAAGAAGGTCGACGCCCTCAACTGGCAAACACTCAACGATCCCTACATCCAGCTCCCTGCACACCTCTCCCACTCTCAACTCCAACCTCACAAGTGGGTATGACCTCATAGCATTTATACCCTGCACCACAACAACTCTGGCCGCATTTATCGGTTTCCCTGTGAAGTTCCTCAACAAAGTTTGCGAAGCCCCCGTATCCCTCAGCAAGTCAACCCTCCGTAGTTCACTCCCCCAGCTCACAAACCCGTGCCCCCGATGGCCACAGAAAGTGTCCCGGACAGGTGTCGAGCCTTCCGTACGCTTCTTTACCGCGTGTGCCTCAGCTGCTGACAACCTACCCCGGGCAGTTGCTGCAGCCTTCAGAGACACACCGATACTGTGAACCAATGACACCAGCTTAGCGGGAGTGTTACTAGGGCACTCACGTGAATAATGGCCTAGCTTCTGACATTTGTAACATTTCACATCCCCAATGGGCTTCTTCCCTTGTGCGGGCGAAGAAGGGGCCTGACCTTTAGTAAACGGGAGAGGCTTGTGTTTGTAGGTGTTATTAGGTGCAATGCATTTAGTGTGGTTATGCGTGTCATAGGATTTGTTATTATCGAAAACTCTGGTGGGTGGGGTATAGCGCCCCTTCTGCCCTGACTCAGCCCTCTGAGCGGCACCGCAACCACGAATCAATGATAATCTGAGGTCTGCCATCTTGGCAGCCTCCTCTACTGTCTTGGGACATTTTTCCTTAATGTTCAGCGTTAGATCGGTTCCAGTACATTTGTAAAACTGTTCCAGATAGAAAAGTTGCTTAATTTCCTCAGCCGACTCTGCGTGCTCGGACCGAAACCAGTTATTACCTGCATCTGTTAAGTCCCGTGCGTGCTCCATAAAACTGACGTCGCTCTTCTTATTCACGCCACGGAACTTCAATCTATAAGTTTCGGGTTGCAGTTCGTAGGCCCGGAGCACAGCCTCCTTCACCAGTCCATACACTACACTCTCGTCCAGTGACAGTGCATCGTAGGCTTTCAACCCCTTACCCACTAGACGTGATTAAACTAATGCTGCCCATTTAACCTCCGGCCAGTCATACTCACGACACTTCTTTTCGAAACGAGCAAAAAACTCAGTCACTGCGGTCTCATCAAATGCGGGTACTAACTTAATTAAATGCGAAAGCGAGTCTGTAACCCGGTGCCCACCACCGAGATGACGCCCCGTGGTCTCTACTCTAGACTTCTCGACATCCATTTCAGCCTGGTACCTGGTTGCATCCTGATTGGCTTGGATTCTAGCAACCTCTATGCGTTCTATACTAGCCTGTTGTATCTGAGTCTCCTGCAGCTTAAACTTAGCTAGTTCTAGCTGAAATAACATCTCAGGAGACAGGCCTGGGGGGGGGAGAGCACAAAATGGGGGATCCACACCGAGACGTGTTTACGGGTAAGCCAGCTTGCCCTTGAGAACCCTCCTGCTGCATCGTGCTAAGACTCGCTGGCTGAGGGCCCAGCTCAGGGGTAGAGTGGAATGGAGGCTTGGAGGGAACCCCCCAAGACCCCACTCCACCCACCGCCCCATCGCCATCACCCAACAAACATGCCACCAAATTCTTCTTGGGCCAACTGTCAGGACAGTCCCGCCCCAAAACCGTGGCTAAACAGCGAAGACCGTAACAATCAATAGCCTGCAGGCGCTGTTCGGTCAAAGGTGTCTGCAAAAATGCCCGGGCATCCCTCTCTCCACTTATAACACTCCCCTCCCCAAACATCTGTTGTACTTGCTGGTTACTAGGCTGTACCGTGTTATCCTCCCCCGTAAATGATGAGTCATTAGACATAGTGCTGGTTATACAATTGCTGTTCATAAAAAAAAAGAAGTGCTTATTACTAATTGCAGTCTCGACTCACAAAATGTTAAAGATGCTTGAATGACTCTACTCTAGACACCCCCAACGAAACAATCTGCAAGTCCACCAATACAATAATGACACAATAAAAATTCCTCCAATATGCAAGAAAATTCTAGCCAGCTCTACTAGGTAGCATAGAATAGTTCTCCAAAAAACATGTGATAGGATACTACTGAATCTTGTGCAAGGTCGCCATTTTGTTACGGCTGGATCGGCAATACATATTCGGGATTCTTGATCGTAGGACAGAAATGGCTTATGTGACAACGACACGCTCGATTCCAGTCCCAAATACTATATGCTCCAGACAACAAAAGCACCAACGCCCTACAGAGTTATCGTCTATGGTAACGAGGTACCTTAACTCGGCGAAAGTGTACAACAGGGGTAGGCTATGAGGCTAAACTCCCTCAGACATTTATAGGTTACGTTATTACTAAAGAAATGCAATACTCAAGAAACTACGTTAATATTAAGCCTCTAATAATGTAGAATAGAAGCAGGCTAAAGGTATGACAGTGAAATGCTAAATGACAAATGTACACGCCTACTTGAAAGCGCGTGCACTAGAATAACTGTCCCCTACTAACATGCACTAGCATGTAGCATACAAGATGTTCATGATCCAGTAGATACCTAATAATACACATGGAAGGAACATAAATAGTAGTCACTTATTGTAATAATGAATCTATACTTGGAATAACTAAAAGGTTGCAGGCAACAGTACTGCGCCGGTAGCCTACTACCGCATAGGCTACTTCGCTTCTCTCACTCTGTCTCCCCTCTGAGTCCGTATGCGCCCTACGCAACGGAACTCCGGACACAGCAGCAAAACGACAGTGCAGTTAATTGATACATGAAAGTATTAATAGTGTTGTCTTGTGTGTGAGTAATGTGTATTGTAAAGTGTTACATACATAAACTTAAAGAGAGCTGCAATGCATAGTAAAATAAAGATATATCCCACTCATCATCCCCATGTGTTCTAGCTAGCAGGCCAAGTCACAGGAACAACGAGTCCCAGCACCGAAAGCGAGAACCCAGGAAAAGACTGTAGAGAACACAAGGACAGATAAATTACGTTACTCTACTATACCGGCACTACGAGCGAGCTGTAGTCTCTGGTACTGCACTCGCTCCTGGCTCGGTAGGCAAATCAAGGCTAAGTCCTCGCCCCTCTACAGACAACTCCTGGGCATGGTCGGGCTCTTACACATGGCACTAGTCTAGTCACAAATTGGATGATGAGCTGGGCATATAACTCGTGAACATGTAGAACGTTCACCAACTATCCTTATCAAGAAGATCGCTGTTCACATTAACCCCTTAAATCTAATACATGTAAATATATGCTTGTCCTAAGAGTAATACGAGAGGTGAGTGCTGAAACTCCTTTAGGACCTCAAGGGAGGGTTATGCATTTAAATAGAGAGAAGAATGAAATGAGAGTAATGTCGTCAGAGAGAAAGAGTGCAACCGTGAGAAATTGGGAGAGAGGGCAAGGGATGTTAGAATCTCAAAGGTTCTAGGCAACCTGATCATGGAACACACAGCGAGCCTCCATGCAATGTGCAGTACGACAACATGGGCAGCCAGGCAGCATATGCAGGCGGCAATGTACTACCAACCCTGTCGCACCTAGCTATAAGCGCAGGGCTGCCAACCGGTCCATACGTCTGGCAACCATTGCTACCCTCTCGCTCTGAAGTCTAACTCACTCTCTCTCTCTGAATTCCCACTGTCTTATCTATCAACTTCTCTATTGATACTACATATTAAATGGAAGGTCTCGACATGGCTTAAAACAAAACCCACCACTGGTTAGCAAATGAAGAGACCTTTGCAGAGATACAAAGAACATAGTTATACGTTGTCACACTCAATATAAGCAGCCAGCACGGTACACGGACCGTGACGGTACAGTGGAGTACCAAGGAGTACAATCAGGTTGCGTTGCTACGCACTGGGCGTCACAATAGTTAAAGACCATTCCAAAGCTCAGGAATCTCTTATAATGATCGTGAAATTCGAGTGAACAACCATACTCTTATTAAGAAAGGGTTGGGAATAAAATGAAATGCCTAATATAATTGGAATAATTATGATGAGCAAAGATGCATGGTATATAAAACTAGTAAAACGACAATAATGCATTGTACTGCTTAATGATTTAAAGGTATATTTAAGATAATATGGAAAATATATTATATTATGACATAATATATGTAAAAGTAGACTTCAGAGGTTTGAGATATAGCTACTAACAATCTAGAAAAAGATGAACCAATGCACAAGGAGATATGGTGCATGTATTAGCCAAACATAATACCAGACCAGATGGCTGGAATAAAGTAGGAAAGAAAGACAATTGGACAGAGGAAGAACAAGTTGAGAAGTGAGAAGTACAGTAGAATACTGAAAGTAATAAGTATTTGTATATACACATAAGTATATGTAGACTGATACTTACAGCTTTATATTAAATTTAACATACACACCAGTGGGAGAAGAAAGGCGCCAAAGAGAAAAGGGAGCAACATATTATCCGTCCTCCTTAAACATTTAACCTCGTTTTTAAAAACAGGGTTCATGTTCATATGTGGTTATGTATGCTTCTGTGATTTTGGATAATTTTTAACACTAGATTGTTAATAACATAGTGTTACAACCCAAAGTTTGGAGAGACTAGTGGAACTAGCTTAGTTAAAGATTTGGCCCCGAAGGAGTCTAGAGGGTGACCTTTAGGTTGAACACAAAGACTGAACTTTAGTTTAAGGGTGTTCAGTATGGATAAGTACTTTTATTAATTTAGTACTTGTATTAAGGTAAAGTCTCTTTAAGAGTAGTTCTCTTATTTTAATATTTATTACTAAGATGATATTTTAATTTAAGAGTTGTTCTCGTATTTTAATCAGATTTCAAAGTAGTCTTCTGGATATTATATAGTTAATCTTCCTCACTTCATTTAATCATTAGGGTATAAATATATATGGATAAGAAAAGAATACACAATTTTTGTTAATATAATAAAATCAAATTTAAGTAATATAACAAAACCATTATGAATTATATAATTATAATTTAAAGTTATAAAACAAAATAAAACAAATACAATGGTAATTAATATTAATGCAAAATATTTAATTTATATAAAATGAAAACAAAAAAGAAAATCAAAATGAAAATATAAGTTATAGTCACGATATCTCCCGTAGTCAAACCGAAGGGGGGTAGTTCCTGGAGTTTTAAAAACAACGCTTTCTGGAAGCGATATTCCCGAGAACGTTGCACCGAGTAAGTCTAAGATAACACTGACCCCACTCATTATTCCCGTCCCGTCATTGACTACGGTAGATTTAATGTGACCAGAAAAGAAACATCCACCCCCTGGTGTTCATGAGCAGAGATAACATTGAACTTTAATTTGAATTACATATTTATTGAGTGAGACTTCGAAACTCTGCTCGATCAAAATGAGAGGGATAGAAGTAAGAAGGATATTGGGATGCGAAGTTTCGGGTCTCTGTTGGTTAGTTGCTTGAAGCCCCGACCCCGATCTCAGACTGGTTGATGCGTTTGAAGGGTGGAAGTGAACCCGTACAGTCAGAGCCTATAGGTCCGTGACAATAGAGCTTAATAACTAGGAAAATCTCTCAAAGATGATTGAAACGGAGTAGTTGCTGTATTTCCATTATTATTGTTATCATAATTGTTGTACGAAAATACACACATGGTATGGAATAAATATAAATATATTTCATGTATGGGGCTTGCAATATACCTGTATAGGACATAACATAGCATTTCTTAATTAAATATTACTTTAAGCTACACAGTAATACATCTTGACAAATATTGCCATGCAATAATATAAGGTCCCTTGATTTCTTAATATGTTTAGTAACGAACTGTCTTTACAATTGCATAGTAAAGACTTACCAATAAAGAGGGTAATCTTAATTAATCTTACTAAATACTTGACTCACACAAAACCTGTAGAGCGAAACTGAAATGAAAGCATGGTCATGTTTTAGTTATTAGATAATACAATTATGTATAAAAAGAATGTGGTAGCATATGTTTTTTTACTAAACCATAGAACTACACAGCAATACAAAAAGTGTAGGGTGTAAAATATAATCACGGTCGACCCAGTTTGTTATAAGGTAAAACTGCAGACTAAAACATACACTTAATATAACAAAGATAAATATTGAGATAAAGCTTGCTTCATATACTGTAATATACAGTATACAGGTATATATTTTCAAAGTAAATTATATAACAACCGACAAACCTAGTATGCTTATGTTGCGAGAGAGAGAGAGAGAGAGAGTAAGAGTAAGTTGCCACCCAATAGCGCGGTTATCAAGCTACACACAGCACTACGTAATCTTATCAAGGCTTATGGTATTACGAGGCTCTAAAGTATTTTGTTTTTCATAGCTGAATATTATGTTAATGCATACGAACACCTTATATTACTATCACAATCGCAGGTGAGATGCTACACAAATTATATATTTGTTATGCCTTTACAAAGTATAAATAAATGCATTGTTTTTCATATATTAATTTACAATTCAATCACCAGTTTCTTTGTAATCCACCACCACCTACCGCTATCCTATACTGCTGCTAGGTTGCGCTCTATCGTTTGTCACCCCCACTTTGTCTGTTGACCGTCCTATGCAATTTCTGTCTCGAGCTTGTTTGTTATCTCTCATTTAACGTTTTTCCTAAAGCCTCGTAAATTTCTTGAAATCGCCTAGCTTACCTCTGCTGTTGTAATCATGAGTTTTAGTGCCACATAGTCTTTATGGGCTTGGTGCTAGTCCTTTTTATTATTATTAATAATACCCTCCCCCCCTCCCCACTTATGATTCTAGAGTTAGAAACACATTTTTTTTTATTGAAGGGTGTCTCTGTTTCACTTTCTCAGTATTATATGTTACATTAATAACAGCAAACCAATAGTTTGCAATAATAATTCCATATAATGTTCAAAACACATAAATTATGTTTTCACAGTAACGTATTTGGTCACCCAATTGCCTCCACCCCCACCTGCTCCCACCTCGCCGCTGCGCTGGTTTCCCTCTTCCACTCCTCCCCCTCCTTCCACCCCATACCTTCACCCCCTACCCCCACAACATCACTGTTACCAGATAATTTATGGACACTAATTGTGCTGCCCCCTATTGAGCGACTTATCTGTATCTATTTCATCTGTCCACAACTGTACGTGTGAGAGCGGTACAAGTGAGCACGAGAGGGAGTTTCCTTTCCTAGTGTTTGGTGCTTCGAACTATGCTCATGAATTATCTTTTTATCCATAATGAGATAGTTGAAGCTTAATATTAACTTTCTTAACTTTGTTTGAAACCCCTGTCAGGTAGTCTCTCTACAGCACACGGCGGGTTCACAGCTCCTCCTTTACCTAGTGAGTGTTATAGTTTACAGTAGAGTAAAGTGGTGTTTGTAATTTGCTTAGTTATTATGAAGTTAAAGTGCTTTATTCGATAATTGGGTTATACTGATGTTTTGGACCGACAGTTAGCCCATCGATCTGTTTAGGCCTAATAGGTCCGGTAGAGCATATACATCATTGCTATATATGGCATTAAGAGCGGAACTGTATTATAAGGGAGACCCAAAAAAAAAACGCTAAAATACATGTATAGGCGTATACAATAAGTATTTCAGCCAGTACCCAACCAGCGGGGGTGTGGGGGCAGCAGCCCCCACCCATATACTAGGTTAGGTTAGGTTAGGTTGTTAAGGTTGTTAAGGGGAGGTGTGGTGGAGTGGTCTTGCCACTGGCCTGGTAATCCAAAGGTCCCGGGTTCAAATCCCGATGTATCAATGGGAAGATATTATTGGGATGGAATTTGTGCTGTACCTGGTATCAGTGCATTACCACAAGCCCACCGAAACGTCAATAAAATACCCTCGTTGTTCCCTGATTAAATAGCACTGTATGAATATTCCCATATTCAAAATATGCTATAGGGGTTCAATGCCTGGTGAGTTATCTGCTCAACAGGTGGCGTTGTGTGTGTGTAAGTGTGAGAGTCAGAGTGTAGGGGGTGAGACAGTGAAGCACGGGAACGAGGTGGCTTCAGAGATGGGGTCGTTTCGGGCCATGAGTGAGCACCGTGCCTCATGTGAAGGCAAGATGGCAGGTGCTCGTTGTACTCTACGTGCTTCACATGTCTCACTCCCTAGACTGGAACAAGACCTCACAGGCTTCACTGTTCATTGTAAAGCAGTGAATGTTAAGGCTCTCAGCCTATGCCAGAGAGGAAGTATGTTGGAATATAGAAAAAAAAAAAAAAAAAAAAAAAGTTAGGAAAGTAACCCAACCAGCGGGGGTGTGGGGGCGGCAGCCCCCACCCATATACTAGGTTAGGTTAGATTGTTAAGTTAGGCAAGTAACCCAACCAGCGGGGGTGTGGGGGCGGCAGCCCCCACCCATATACTAGGTTAGGTAAGGTTGTTAGGTTAGGCTAATAGCCTAGAACATTAAAAAAACAAAAATAATCTAATAGGGGCGTGTTTTGAGATTGTTGGATAATGGGTAAATACCAATTTCCGCTCCTCTTCAGTATAAAACAACACTATATCTGAAGGAAAAATTACAAAAAACAAAATAAAACTTACTGAAATCGCTGTCGGTCCAAAAAGTCAGGTTTACCGATAATTGTTATAGACTACTACTCTACAGCGTTTCTTTCATTACTGTAGGCAGTGTGTGGTTGCTGCCGTGTGCTGGGTGGGCCTCACCTTGTCCCAGAGCTCCTTTCTTGTATAAGACGGCTAGTTCATGATATTCTGCACTTCGTCCGGTCTGAGCTGTAGACATGGCTACTCCCGACTACCCAGCGAGTGGAGTTATCTTCGCCGCCCTTTTGTATTGGTTCCCCTACATGGTTGCTGGCTGACAACTCGAGTGGTGACATCATGGTAGCCTAGTGATATGGTGGTTGTGGTAGAGGGCCTGTGTGAAGGGCCTACGTCTATCACCACTGGTTGGAGGGCCTGTGTGAAGGGCCTACCTCTATCACCACTGGTTGGAGGGCCTGTGTGAAGGGCCTACCTCCATCACCACTGGTTGAAGGGCCTGTGTGAAGGGCCTACCTCTATCACCACTGGTTGGAGGGCCTGTGTGAAGGGCCTACCTCTATCACCACTGGTTGAAGGGCCTGTGTGAAGGGCCTACCTCTATCACCACTGGTGGAGGGCCTGTGTGAAGGGCCTACCTCTATCACCACTGGTTGGAGGGCCTGTGTGAAGGGCCTACCTCTATCACCACTGGTTGAAGGGCCTGTGTGAAGGGCCTACCTCTATCACCACTGGTTGGAGGGCCTGTGTGAAGGGCCTACCTCTATCACCACTGGTTGGAGGGCCTGTGTGAAGGGCCTACCTCTATCACCACTGGTTGGAGGGCCTGTGTGAAGGGCCTACCTCTATCACCACTGGTTGAAGGGCCTGTGTGAAGGGCCTACCTCTATAACCACTGGTTGGAGGGCCTGTGTGAAGGGCCTACCTCTATCACCACTGGTGGAGGGCCTGTGTGAAGGGCCTACCTCTATCACCACTGGTTGGAGGGCCTGTGTGAAGGGCCTACCTCTATCACCACTGGTTGGAGGGCCTGTGTGAAGGGCCTACCTCTATCACCACTGGTTGGAGGGCCTGTGTGAAGGGCCTACCTCTATCACCACTGGTTGGAGGGCCTGTGTGAAGGGCCTACCTCTATCACCACTGGTTGAAGGGCCTGTGTGAAGGGCCTACCTCTATCACCACTGGTTGGAGGGCCTGTGTGAAGGGCCTACCTGTGTCACTACAGGTGGAGGGCCTGTGTGAAGGGCCTACCTGTGTCACTACAGGTGGAGGGCCTGTGTGAAGGGCCTACCCGTGTCACTACAGGTGGAGGGCCTGTGTGAGGGGCCTACCTGTGTCACTACAGGTGGAGGGCCTGCCTGTATCAAGAGTGTGATGTTTGAACGTGGTCTGGGAATGTGCATGGTTAATCTTTGGACTGGTGTCGTGGTACTAGGGCTATAATTATTAGTGACTCCTAGCAGGACTTTTTACAGCGGAAGTCAAGATCTTTTAACCCATACAACGCAGCTCCTCTAGCGACTCATAATTGTCTTTTGCTTTTATGAGTGAATGTATTGGTGACTGTGGTGGTGGGGTATGAAAGAGTGATTGGTGTATAAATAAGTTATGGAGTTAACTAAATTATAATTTTATATTAACCCTTAAAGATCGGGGTCGGACTTAAGTCCGGTTCCAATTTGTAGCAAGTTAGGAGCATTATTAAGGCTTTTAAAGGGTTAAAATTGAGTGCAAATGGCCGGGAGCGCAGCGGGCCAGACAGCCGACTCCCAGAGCTTACCGCCGCCCATTAACTCGTGTTCCCTGTGTTCTCGAGAGGCCGGCAGTGTAGCCAGTAGTGAGCATAGCTGGGCAACATATGCCGCTATACGCTAAACTCCCATGTTACTGGTATCACTGTATGAGAACCACGAGTGCTACGTAGCTCGTTCTGGTCTCATTTTGAAGCTTTTAGCGCCTAGTTTTTTGCTAAATATTTTTTTTTTTCATGCAGATACTTGATTTATCATGCAGGAGGGCCTGAATATGCCCAAATAAGCCCAAAACTCTCCGCTAGACAAGGGTTAAAGAAATAATATGAATATAATAGTATAAAACAAGTATTATATTTTACTGATCCCACTATTGATTAAGAGAAGGTGTAATATTATTAAGTAATTATTGAGTGCTTAGTCTTTAGTACTTACCTTACTTTGAAATCACAGTACCTATGTTAATTGAGGTGATTTCACTTACAACACCAACATTGTACACACTATTCTAGATGGGGGCAAGCCAAAGAATTGTATGCTGTGAGAATAACATTTTCAGATTTGTATTCAAACGATACTCCAATGAAGACAATCATTTTGTTTGCTTTCTTAACTACGGTACATTGTTGGCAGGGTTTTAAAGTACTTGATATTGTTACTCATAAGTCAGTTTCTTTAACAGTATGCATGAGTTGATTACCATTCATTGAGTAGTTTGAATGTTCTTTCTTGTAATCTACTGTATAATTATGTAGAACTTTACATATGTCGCTATTGAAACTCATTTGCCAGGTTTAGGCCCAATTTGCTAATTTATCTATGTTTTTGGATATGTTGAACATGCAAGAGAGATACTACTATGTTCGCTATTTTGGTATCATCTGCAAAATTTGAAATTGTACTTGAAAAATCGGCACCAATGTCATTAATATTAATTAAGAAAAGAACAGGTCAGAGCACTGACCCCTGCAGCACACCACTTGTTAAATTTGTCCAATCCGAGGATTTAACTTTTATTACTACTTGTTGCTTATGCCCAGTAAGCCAATTCTCAATCCACCAAACTACATATTCTTCTATGCCATGAGCTTTTAATTTAATCAAGAGATGCTTTTGGGGGAGTTTATTTAATGCTTTTTGGAAATCAAGGTAGACAATATCGACGGCTTTACTTTTGTCATACTTATTGCAGATGTCGTGAACAAAGTCAAGGAGATTTGTTAGGCATGAACGCTTGTTTTGGAAACCATGCTGTGATTCTATTATTATATTATTCTCTTCTAAATGGTTTACAAGTTTACCTCTGATCAATTGACATAGTTTATTATGATTGAAGTCAAACATAATGGACGGTAGTTGCAAGGTAGTGATTTGATTCCTTTTTATTTAAATGGGCGTTACATCAGCTAATTTCCATTCGATAAGTACTATGCCACTTTACATTGTAGTGTTAAAAAGTAGTGCTAATAGTTTTGATATATCGTCTCTAAATTCTCGTAAAACTCTTGGAGAAATAGTATCAGGTCAAAATGATTTATTTGACTTTAGTTTGTTTATGCTGTTTAGTACATCTACTTCCGTGATTACGATATCTCTTTGAAATCATTAGTGTTTATTATAGATGGTGTGGCATGAGGATTTGAATTAAGATCTTCTTTGGTAAAGACTGATGCAAATTTTTTATTGTGACTATTACTCATCTGGACTTCATCATCGACAAGATCTCTATTTTCATTAGTAAGTGGTCCGATATGAGATGTTATCACCTCTTTACATCTAATATATCCATTTAATTGTTTTGGACTTGACTTACTTAACCCTCAACCAACGGTGAACATCATATGACGGGAGAGAGATAATTGGCCACCCCTGCGGTGTCCATCATATGACGGGTGCCATTTTGAGGATGTTATGAACTATGAGAGAGAGTCTGCTCGTTTGGGAGATGATAGCCGACCTCTGACCGCTCGCCATCACCTTGGGGCAGTCACTGACACGTACTGTGACGTAAATCCACTCATCAGGTACCTTACAGAAATCTTATCCAATACTTGATATGGCTAGACAAAAAAAGGGTGTGGTTTAATTTTACCAGACACGCCCTACTCCCGTCAACCCATCCCTTTTACTCGCCTCTTACCACATGCAGGGATTACGAAGGAAGTATTCTTTGTCCACTGCAGCTAGTGCAGAGGCCCCTATCCCCAAGGCCCATACATTTTCCAATTGTCTTTCTCTTCTCCCTCTCTACAAACCACCTTCACTTCTGCCTTCCCTCCCTTCATCCCCCTAGTCTCTTCAAAAATTTTACCTCCCAACCTTTCACTCTCGCTACACAATTCACGTACACCTTTTGTTACTGATATAGTGTACTGTATATGTATATCATTAATTTGTATAAATAGTGTCGGTTTGCATGACATTGCAATAATAGAAGCTTTTGCCATAGTTTGGTTAACATAATACAATCTCCCCCTTGCCACATGACTCGTTGCCGCCGTTTGGGGGCTTCCGGGCTTGTAGGTGGGGCGGCCAAGGTTCTTGGCCGCTCTCCCTATCACCTCCAACTAATTTTGTCATGTCCTTTTCTTTCTCCTCCTTTCTAGTTTTCGTTTTTCCCTCTTCCGCTTTCTCCTGGGGCTGCCATCCGAGGCCGGTCTCCCACCCTTGAACTTTTGTGGTTCCGTCCCTCCCTTCCCTTCCGGTTGACTTCCCTGTTTGCTTCCTTCCTTTCTCTTTAACTGCTTCGGAGGTTCTAGTTTCCTTAGGGCTTCGCCTTGGTGTCTCTGATCACTGCTGAGTTGGCAGAGTCCACCTGGCGACAGGTGCTGCCGGCCAGAGCTCGCAAGGCTCGTTGCTGGAGGATAGGCACTATAGGGTTGCTTTGGGGTTTCTGACTCTCTTCTCTCTTCCCAGTGAGTGTGTCAGGTGACTACGCCGGCCCCGTTCTCCGTGGGACAAAGCTGCAGGACAAATGCCCGGGTTGTACAAGGTCCCTAGCTCAAAGCAGAGACCTGTCCCATCTCAATTGGCCGCATTCTGGGTTTCGTGGCCCTGTGGAGGTCTTTCTCCCTTTCGTTGCCAGGGGCACCTGGTAACCGCAGTATCTTCTTCCATGCTTTACCCCCTTTTCTCTTGCTATGGTGACGACTTATGCTTTTTTCCCTGTTCTTCCCTGTTTATGGCTTCTGCTTTAGTGGTTCCGGTGAGTGAGCCCCTTGTGGCATGCAGCCTGCCACTTGGGGGTCTGTTGTCTGGCTGTCAGTCCGGTTCACCGCGGGAGCACGGTGAGTCGGGGATGGTTTTGGGTGCTCTCGACCGGCCCGCTGAACTATCCCTCGGTCGTCGCTCGTCCCTCTCGTCCATTACCGTTCCGAATCCTTCTCCTACCCTTCCGTCTTCGTCACGTCTTTCTCCGCCCTCCACTACCCAGGATTTCATCTCCTCTCCTGTAGTTATTTCTGCGTCTTCCTCTTCTTCCTCTTCTCCCTCTAGTCTTGTCACCCTCGACCCTTTTCTGCCCTCCCTCCCTCGTTCTCTTTCCTCTTCTCCAGTTTCGTCCTCTTCTCGTCCTCGGTCCTCCCTATGTCCTCTCTCTTTGCACCTCCTTCCTTTACTAAGTTTTTCTCCATCCCTGCTTCTGCGCCTCTAGCCGGTGATGACCTCCTCTTCCACCTGCGTCTCCTTCAACAGGTGGGAAAGGACGTCACCTTCCACTCCCGCCATGATGCCTCCTGTCTTGTTACCGTCCAAAACTAACTTCAGGCTACTGCTATGTCCTCTTTCGTCGATTGTTCTGGCACCCCCATCCAGGCTCAAAAAGATCAACGACTCAACTCCTGTACAGGGACTGTCCTGATCCCCGCTTCCATCCGTCTCGGGGGTCGTCCTTTCGCGGATTGCGCCGACCTCGTCAAGGACATCGTTGTCGCTCAAGACCACAAGGTGGTTAGTGTGGTGTGCTACACTATCCCTACTCGCGACCTTCGCCGCCATCCCGCTAACATTGCCAAGATCTCTTTTGATGGACTTTCCCTTCCTGCCCATATTATTGTCGGTGGTACTCGCCTCCCCGTGACTGCGTCTCTTCCCCGTCCACTCCAGTGTCGCAGCTGCTGGCGTTTCAGCCACCCGGCTAAGTTCTGCCGTACAGCCGCTGAGAGCCCACTCTGCCCGCGCTATGCGCAGTCCGGACATGCCGTTGGCGAATGTCGGTCACCGTCCCAGTTCTGCCTTAATTGCCGCGGGTCTCATTCGGCCGACTCTAAGATTTGCCCCGTTCATCTGTTCGAGTCTGAGGTTGCTGTCCTCAAAGCGAGACACGGCCTTACGCTCACCGCAGCCCGCCAAGAGGCTCGTCGCTTGGGCTTCACCCCTCAGTCATTTTCCAAGACTCTGTCTCCTCCCTCCTCTTCTTTGCCTCCCTCTACCACGCCCCCCCCTTTTTCTGGTTCCTCGGTTCCTTCCACCGCCTCCGCTCCCTCCGTCCCCCCGGTCGCACCAGTTTAGTCATCTGCCTCCCTTCCTTCTACCGGTGCTTCTCCTGGATTTTCTCCTTCCTCCTCTTCAGTCTCCTCCGTTCGTCCTTCTGTCTCTTCCTTTTCTGTCCCTTTGTCTAACACTTTCTCTGTTCTCAGTCCTTCTCCTACTTCTGCCCCTTCCTCTTGCTCTCTTCCTTGTTCCTCCTCTTCTAGTCTCCCTCCACGCTCTCACCGTTCCAAGCCTCCCCCCCGTTCTCAGTCATCTTCCTCTTCTAGTCGCCCCAAATCTCCTACTCGCTCTAAACTTCCCTACTCCTCTACCAAACGGGCTCCTGTGCTCCGTTCTTCCTCGCCCGCTTCCTCTTTTAAACGTAAGGGTGGTCTCCGTGATGTGCGGTGCTCAAGTCCCTGCGAGAAGAAGAAGAAGTCGCCTCCTTCTCCTTCTGTTTCCCTTTCTCCTCTCTCCGTCCAGTCTCCTCCTCCTCCCGTCCCTGCATCCCTAGATTTCTCCTACGAAACCCTACCTCAGATTGACGAATTTATCCGTTCTTCCCACCCACCACCTTCTACTGTTCACGCCGAAGTTCATCCTACCCCCTCTTCTCTCCCCCCTACCCCTCTCCCGCCTTCCCCTCTCCCGCCTTCCCCTGCCCCGTCCTCTTCCTCCACTCCCCCTTCTGGCCTTCCTCCGGGCCCCCCTCCTCTTCCTCCTCCTGACCCTTCTCCTGCCCTTACCCCCTCCTTCTCTTCCCACCCGCCGTCCGTCCTTCCTCCCTCTTCCGGCCCTCCTCCTTCCTCTCCTCTTTCTCTGTTAGACCTCCCTATGCCCCCCGGTTTCCAGTCTTCCCCTTCAACGTCTTCTCCAATTCCTGCTCTTATTTCCCATCGTTAGCCTCTCTTGGCTATATTTTCCACCCACGGTGTTACCTGTATTTTGTAAATATGTTGTATATAGTGTACGTCTTTTCTTCCCTCTTGTACGCGTCTTCTTTTTAATCTTTTTTGTCTTTATAATGTCCATTTTACAATGGAACATTCGTAGTTTTGCAGCACATTGTGTTGATCTTCGTTACCTTATCTCTAGGTTTAGCCCACTTGTTATTAGTTTACAAGAAACGCGTTTATCTAATGCCCCCTCCCCATTCCCAGTATGCTACTTGCCTCCTCGTACATCTTGATGTCCCAGTGTCTCGGTTAACTATCCGTACCTCTCTTAAATGCACGCTTGCCAGAGTGTTCCTTTCCCGCTGGCTTACAGTAGTTTCCATATACCTTTCCCCCTCGATCCCGCTCGATGTTCCAGAATTAAACTGGATCCTTTCTCTATTACCTCCACCTTTCCTCCTTTTAGGGGATTTTAATTGCAGGCATTCCCTGTGGGGTGACTCTACCGTTAATACACGGGGTCGTTCCCTTGAGGCTCTGATTCGTACACACGATTTATTTCTTTTGAACACTGGTTCCTCTACGCATTTTGATAGCGGCACCCGTACCTTCTCATGTATTGACTTGTCTCTGTGTTCCCCTACACTATCCTTGGATTTTACTTGGAAGGTCTTTAATGATTACTGTGCGACTGACCACTTCCCGATTGTCCTCTCCCCTACGTCTTACTCCCCAGTGCCACGCCCTCCCCGTTGGTGTTTCGATCGTGCCGACTGGACATCTTTCGCTGATCTCGCCGTTCCGTCTAATCCGACCCCTGCTTTCCCGGACCCTGATGCCATGCTTACCAGTTTCCTGATGTTTGTGCTCCATGCTGCCTATACTTGTATTCCACGCACCACTCGGAGTATGTCTTCTAAGTGTGTACCGTGGTGGACTGCTCAGTGCACTTCGGCTTTACGCAATAAAAGAGCCAAGTGGAAGAGTTTCCGTCGGAAAAAAGGCTCTCCATATGAGCGGGATGCGTATACTCCTTTCAAACAGGCTAATGCCGTCTTCCGTCGTACAATCCGCTCTGCTAAAAAATCTAGCTGGATGTCGTATGCCTCTACTATCAACGCAGATACACCTGTTCCGCAAGTCTGGGCTCGCGTCAGGAAGATTGCAGGGAAACATGCGCCTACGCCGGCCCCTGTCCTCCATACCAACACTGGCATTGTGGGCGATCCGTCTCTGGTGGCCAATATGTTGGGACAACATTTCAGTGATGTTAGCACTGGCTCCCATCTCCCGCCCTCCTTCCAGATGCATAAACGCCGTTCTGAACTTAGGCAACTTGACTTCGCCTTATCATCTGATCAGTTTTTCAATGCCCCCTTCTCCCGGGCTGAGCTTGAGTCTAGCCTGGGAGCCTGTAAGGATACATGTGAAGGCCCTGACGGTGTCCATTACTTGATGCTGAAGCACTTATCTCCACCTGCGCTTGGCTTTCTCTTGTCCATCTACAACCGTCTGTGGTCCATAGGCTTTTTTCCGGCTGGGTGGAGACATGCCATCCTTCTCCCATTCCTTAAGCCGGGTAAGTCGGGCCATGCACCAGCAGATTACCGTCCCATTGCCCTGGTCAGTTGTGTCGGCAAATTATTAGAACGCATGGTTCACTCCCGCTTAATGTGGCTCCTGGAATCAAGAAGCATCCTGTCACCTTTTCAATATGGCTTTCGCAAGGGCCGTAGTACTTTGGACCCATTATTGAGATTGGCGACTTCTATCCGCGATGCCTTTTCGGACACTAAGTCGGTTTTAGCTGTATTCTTCGATCTTGAAAAAGCGTATGATACTGCCTGGAAATACAACATCCTTCGTACCCTTTTACGTTCTGGTGTGTCTGGCAACATGGCGGTATTCTTGCAGAACTTTCTCCGTGATCGTACTTTCCGAGTCAAGCTTCAGAATACATTCTCACGAACATACCCCCAACACGACGGTGTCCCACAGGGTTGTGTTCTTAGTACCATCCTTTTTATCCTAGCTATTAATGGTATTATTTCTTCCCTCCCTCTTGGTGTCCGTGCTTCTTTGTATGTGGACGACTTCGCTATTTACGCTGTGGGTTTGGATATCGCTGCCCTACAACATCTCATGCAGCGGGCCATTGATGCAGCTGCGCAGTGGGCTACGGCCCATGGTTTTCGGTTTTCGCCCTCGAAATCTTGTGCCGTCGTCTTCACAAAACGCCATACAGTCCCGCATCCTGTTCTTACGTTGTATAACCGCCCTCTGCCTTACAGGTCCTCAGCTCCATTCTTGGGTCTCATTTTCGATACTCGGTTGACATGGTACCCGCACATTACTTCGTTACTGACCTCCACCACCCGACGGCTTCAACTCTTACAAACCCTTAGCCACTTGTCTTGGGGTGCGGACCGGACGACTCTTCTGCGCCTCCATACAACGCTTATTCTCTCCAAGATCGATTATGGCTGCCAGGTATATGCCTCCGCTGCGCGTACAAACCTTAAGCGCCTAGACTCCCTTCACCATCACGGTCTGCGCTTGTCGCTAGGGGCTTTTCGCTCTACTCCGGTTATTAGCCTTTATGCTGAGTCGGGTGTCCCACCGCTATCATCCAGGCGGGATAAACTGACCCTTCGATGTCATCTTCGCCTTCTGCAACACAGTTCGGCTGGTTTTCCTCCCACGGCTTGCGGCTTAGCCCCATCAGTGTCTGCTACTTCGTTCCCCGGTCGGGTCTCTGCTTTACTGGCCTCCTTCTCTTTTCCCATTCCATCGGTGCTACCCCTCCGACAGTCGGAGTTCCCCCCATGGCTACTCCCTCGCCCTACCGTTTGTACAGCTGCCCTCCCTCCCTCTAAGGCCTCTTCAACCCCACAGTTGCTTTATGCTCAGTTTACGGAACATCTGCTACGCCACTCTTCAGCCGTTCCAGTGTACACTGATGGTTCCAAGACCTCCGCCGGTACAGGGTTTGCGGTTGTGTTCCCGGACCGGACCTTCCAACGTCACATCCAATCATGTGCTAGTGTCTTTACGGCCGAGTTATTTGCTATTTTATTTGCCCTACGTACTATTTTTTGTTCACACCTGCATACCTTTGTAATTTTTAGTGACTCCCTTAGTGCTCTTCAGAGTATTCAGTCTCTTCCCGCTGTTAACCCCTTAGTGCTGGAGATTCAAGAATGGTTGTTCCGCATCGCTACTAAATTGAAGTCCCTGTCTTTCTGTTGGGTCCCGAGTCATGTTGGTGTGCCTGGCAATGAGCGGGTTGATTTTTTCGCCCGCTCTGCTATTACCTCTCACCGACTCGTGCCACGACGTATTCCTGCATCTGATTACTTCCCTCGTGTTACTCAATTACTACGTCAGCGCTGGCAGGACGAATGGACCTCCATGAGGGTGTCTGATGTCAAACTGCGTTCTGTCAAACCTTCCGTCCTCCCTTGGAAGTCTTCCTCTCATCGCAATCGTCGATGGGAGACCGCTCTAGCCCGTCTTCGGCTCGGCCACACCAGGCTCACGCATGGTCATTTGATGTCCTGTGATGTCCCCACGCTCTGTCCTTGCTGCCATATTCCAGTGTCTGTCCAGCATCTCCTGATCGACTGTCCGCGTTTCTCCAATGCCCGACGGCAGGCATTCCCCTTCATATCCTCCCTTAATCGCCCCCTTGTCTTAGCCGATTTGCTCGGAGAGTCCCCCACTTTCTCCCTCCCACATCTTATGCGGTTTCTCCTCCATACCCGTCTCCTTCAGCTTCTTTAATTAGTGTTTCCTAGTCTTCTTCTCCTCTACTCCGTCGTGCGCCCTGCCCCACAACACCTCCGATGTTTGTTTTTTTTTCCACAAAGTTTCTTTTGGTGCCACGTAGTCTTTTTAGGCTTGGTGCGAATCCCTATTTTAATAATAATAATATTATGTGTGGTAAACGTAGCTTTTACAATAGATGGTATGCCACTTTTCACAATTTTAAGCATACATTGGAGACGGCTTTGGCCCGTCTCCGCATTGGCCACACCAGACTTACCCATTCGTTTTTGATGTCCCGTTCTCCTCAGACTCTTTGCTCGCGCTGTACCGTTCAGCTTTCTGTCTCCCATCTTTTCCTCGATTGCCCCTTATTTTCCGTTGCCCGCACGCGTTTCTTCCCTTTTCTGGCTTTCCTCCGCCGGCCGCCATGTCTTGCAGATTTTCTTTCTGAATCTCCCTCGTTTTCTATCTCCCGTATTATGTCCTTCCTTCATCATGTTCGAGTTCTCGATGATATTTAGTTAACTTCCTTCCCGTCTTTAAATATTTCGTGCCATATGGCCTTTGTCGCCTGGTGCGTTGACTTCATTAATGTAATGTAATGTAAGCATACATTTTGCAACTGTAAGCTCTCTGGAATAGATTTTGCAACTGTAAGCTCTCTGGAATAAATTGATATATGTATTCGTACTGCAGGTTGATGTAATTATATACCGATGTTGATGATATTCGTACTGCAGGTTGATGTAATTATATACCGATGTTGATGATATTCGTACTGCAGGTTGATGTAATTATATACCGATGTTGATGATATTCGTACTGCAGGTTGATGTAATTATATACCGATGTTGATGATATTCGTACTGCAGGTTGATGTAATTATATACCGATGTTGATGATATTCGTACTGCAGGTTGATGTAATTATATACCGATGTTGATGATATTCGTACTGCAGGTTGATGTAATTATATACCGATGTTGATGATATTGTCTATGTGGAAGTTTATAAAACAAGTAGGAGTTTGTGGGAAAATCCCATTATGAGTGTAATTACATGGCCGGTTAATGAACCTCATACGATACCGGACACATAGCTTATAATTACATGGCCGGTTAATGAACCTCATACGATACCGGACACATAGCTTATAATTACATGGCCGGTTAATGAACCTCATACGATACCGGACACATAGCTTATAATTACATGGCCGGTTAATGAACCTCATACGATACCGGACACACAGCTTATAATTACACGGCCGGTTAATGAACCTCATACGATACCGGACACATAGCTTATAATTACATGGCCGGTTAATGAACCTCATACGATACCGGACACATAGCTTATACTTACATGGCCGGTTAATGAACCTCGTACGATACCGGACACATAGCTTATAATTACATGGCCGGTTAATGAACCTCATACGATACCGGACACATAGCTTATAATTACATGGCCGGTTAATGAACCCCGTACGATACCGGACACATAGCTTATAATTACATGGCCGGTTAATGAACCTCGTACGATACCGGACACATAGCTTATAATTACATGGCCGGTTAATGAACCTCATACGATACCGGACACATAGCTTATAATTACATGGCCGGTTAATGAACCTCGTACGATACCGGACACATAGCTTATAATAAGTAAGCAAATGAGTTTGATAATCGGAGGATCGCGCTCTCTCTCTCTCTTGCTCTCTGCTCTCACTATATATATATATATATATATATATACCGGTATATACTGTATGTATATATATATATATATATATATATATATATAGATATATATATATATAATTGTTATGGTTACTATGGTTCATAATTAGTCAGTTTATGTATTAAGCCTTAATCCAGACAGCACAAGCATGTCTTGTTTTTGGTATATTAACCCTCTCCGACATATGACGCGATTTTGAGCCTATTGGGGATACTTTATAGCCTTTGTTACCATCAGGGGTATTTAGAAACCTTCAGTTTAGTTACTTCAACCTCTGCAGTTGTCTTGGAGTTAGCTGTGGGCAGAAAAATAATTTTGGGGAGGTAATTATAAGAGTGAGAGAACTCTATTTCTTATTGCTAATCTGGCAACCTTTGCATCATAAAAGCGTGAAAGGGTTAAGTCTGCTATAACAGTCTGTATTTTCCAGCTAATGCTTACTTGTCATGCTACTGTTAAGATTGCTCACCTGTTACAAAGATTGCATGACCAAAATATAGTGTTAATTCTC
The DNA here is from genome assembly GCA_037953745.1 of Lithodes maja. NCBI lineage: Eukaryota > Metazoa > Arthropoda > Malacostraca > Decapoda > Lithodidae > Lithodes > Lithodes maja. Next base: position 12,666 of record JBAKBP010021906.1, on the reverse strand, counting down.
CCTACCAGAAATTCTTGGAGTTGCCGCGCCAGACACGTTGTTTAGTACAGTAAGCGACCTGGGCCCTTTACATGACGATATCCCGCAGTTCTTTACCCTCCCTCTCCATTAATCATTCTTAACCCTTAAATGTCGGGGCGCAACATAAGTCGAGTTAAATAAAGCTGGACTATGTGGCGGTGCTCGACATATATCGTGTGGCAATTTCAGCACGTAATGTGGCTGAGAGAGAGAGACAAGTGGTGGCAGGAGAGTAGCGAGCGTATGACTGCTCCAGACCACCGCGGCGAACCTACTGACACGAATCCCACCTCCTCCCTCCCTTTCTCACTCGCTATATACGGAATTGTATGGGGAAAGTGCCTAATTACATGCTTTTTGCACTCGCGTTGCACGGTTATTGCAAGAAAACTAGCCATCATAAAAGGATCGTTATGGTGTCATTCGAAAGCTCTGTTTATGCCCTTTCAGGGATAGATACTTGTTTTACGTTCTGGGTCTTATTTAGGTATGAAAATTATCACGTAAACAGCCCTATTTTGGCTAAAAACACCCCGCTGGGCGGTACATATAAATAAACCGCATAGGCCGCTCGTAAGGTGTTAATTACAAGCTATATGTCGTACTTTCTGCAGCGGACACATTACCCCCACAACTACTATAATATATAAGCACTTAGTGTAGCCATCTAGTATATAGTAAAAACATGCAGAATCGTAAGAAATCGTGATAAACTTTGCATAGCCTAGGTGTTGAGTATTGTTTATGTCGACAGACGTAGCTTTGGCGCTACTTCTGAAGCGTCCACCAGAGGTCTCCAGTGAATTCCTGGTAGGGAGAATTATGAAACTGTAGGAGTAATATAACGGACGGACATAGCGGTTCAGTATTTGTGTATTAATTATCGATAAATCAGTTGCTAAACGATTAACTTTACCAACAACTGAAATAAAACCGACTATATATTTGTTTGATATTATAGAGGATCTGTGGGTGTCAGAAGATTAACTGGACTAGCCAAACTAATCTTTGATTCCTCAACATCAATTATTAGACAAGTCATATTGAAACTGAAGCCATCGCCTTTCAAGTCGTCAAAATAACCATGAACTTTAAATTAGGACAGATGACACTTTATTCTTCAGGAAGGGCAGTGAAATATTAATAACAGTAATACTTAGCTGAAACAATTAATACATATAATATATATACCGCAAGACATAAATATATATATATATATATATATATATATATATATATATAGTTATATACTGTATATATATATATATATATATATATATATATATATATATATGCGAACAATGAATGTGTGAGAGAGAGAGAGAGAGAGAGAGAAAGGAGACAGTGGGGTCACTCAGCTCAATTAACCCGGGAACTACGGGGAGACTCTTAAGAGTTCCCCCGGCGGACTGCGGGGAGACTCTTAAGAGTCGGAGATTTTTTTTTTTTTTATTTGTTTATTTTTTTTTTTTTTTTTTGGCCCCTGGGCCATGCAAAATCTCAGTCCTCTACCTCCCCTCCTTCCCCACTTTCCTCCTCTCCTTCAGTTATCACTTATTTTCCCTGTTATTCCCTTATTCTGAGGTATATTTTCGTGCTAACATTAGAAATCCGGTTGCAGGGTGTGGTCATCACTGATAGCAAGCGAATGCAAGAGAGAGAGAGAGAGTATCGATCGACTGTGTCTCAGTGGCCTTGGGGGAAATTGGCGGGAAAGCAGCTTGCCTCACCCATACATTATACAACTCGCGGGCTATATCTCCGATTTTGACCATCCAAACGCTGTTTTCACTCGTTTTATTGTTTCAGATTAATAACTTTATAATCAACCCATAATAGGTGCATAATATGGATAAGTATTAATGCTATTAATGGTACAATGAATATTTTAGTGACGGAAGCACCTCAAATACATGCGCACAGGGAGAGGTGTCTAATTACCCCCATGTGCACTTCAGAGGTTAATTAAACAAATATACATTGTTCAGGAAAGGTGAACCAAAGTACTATTGGTGTGGTCTCATATTTTGTACTTATTTTCGAACCTTTCTGTCAGTCCTAACGTGAGTGGGAGGGGGAGAGGAAGTTAGACGAGTTGTTAATTGGCTAAAGGTGGTATAACACGAGCACATTTCCCGGCAATTTTTGATGATCAAGTTGTTTTTCTTTCTATTTTGAGGCTCTTTTGTATTGGAAACTAAATTGAAGGTAGATTATGTTAGGTAGTTTAAATGTTGTACAAATTTAATTTTGAAGCTGCCAGACTATATACAATTCCTCGTAAAAATTGACAGATTAATCGATCGTGTGACTTCGTCTTAAGGGAATGTGTAACCCTTTCAGTAGGATGGCATATTTGTTTTATTGTATTGCGGCTACCAATAGAAGTTTTAATTCAGCTTAAGCAGGACTTTTTTGAGTCAAAGGGTAATTGAAGAAAGTGTTAACCCATTAATGCAAAAACATATTGTCTACGTTAAATATAATCAACCTGATATAAGCCAGTAACAAAAATACGCCTCATACTAAAATGGTTAACTATATACATCTTTATTTTCAGAAGAAAAACAATACATTCCACATAATTATATTGTCTTGGATTTGGATATTTCAGACAATTATGGGTCTGTATATGAATATATTACTTTAACATTGTCTAATTATTTTAAGTACGGACATGTTGATGTATAATACATTTTTCTATCTGATAAATTGTGTTGTTAATCAAGTTGTCTAACCTTAATCTGCTGTTTCTGATAATATTTCAAGGGCCGTTATAGAGATTCATTAGATTCAAGATTCATGTATGCAGGCGCCCTTTGCATTGGTTGAACCATAACGATAACAACCAACGCAAAAACGAATGGTTACTGCTAATAATTATATAACATCGTCAAGAAAACTAACTAATATAATTTAGTAAAACATAATGTCATGCCAATCTGAAAAGCTACACAAAACAGGAAGACAAAAGGAAGCTGCAACATTAGCGAGTGTCACATGCAGCATCATTAAGGGCATGTTTAGCATAGATCTTTAGACGTTTGAACCATTAGTTTGATTTTTTTAAGACCTTTCTCCCTATTTCCTTGTCAATATTTAGGTATTGATTTTTCATGGCTAGCGATAGCGAGCCTGCAGTTTAGAAGGGAGGGCATTGTTCTACTAACAAATTTACAATTTTATATCGAAGGGAGATCTTGTGTGTTGTGACTATTTGCTTAAGCTTGATGGAAGTCTAGGTAGCAAACTAAAAACCTCCTCTTAAATCATAAATAATCGTTCCCCCAAAAAATATAATCCTTATATAAACGTCCCCGCAATTTATGGAAAGCTGGTTATTAGCGGTGGTCTAATTGGCCTGGTTTAAACGGGTTAATACTGTTGATGACTCATGAGCACAGAGAGAGAGAGAGAGAGAAGAGTGGTGGTTATGAATTTAAGTAATGTTGAAATGTAGGAGAGAAAGAAGGAGAGGAGATGAACGAGATGAAGGTAAAATGAAAGAGCGAAGGATGGTAGAGAAGGAGCCAGATAATAATTGTGGAAAGGAAGGAAGGAAGGACATATAAGAGAGGTTGATATTAGAGAGAGCACGGAAGGAAGAGGAGAGTATAAATGACGAAGAGATGGAAGAGTGCATGATGAGATGAAGAGAAAGATAGAAAGAGAAGGATGAAGGAAGGATGTTAGGAAGGGAGGGATTTAAGGATAGAATCACCAACTCAACCTTAGATGAAATAAATCAAGATGTCCCTGTACTTAATTTTAATTCGCCTGAAATTCCCTCACTTAAGATCCACACCAGACATGTCAAAACTATTTTGCAGAATCTCTCGGTAGATAAGGCTCCTGTTCCAGATGAAATTCCTCCAATAGTACTTAAGAATTGCTCCGTGGTGCTCGCTCCTGTATTGGCAAAAATGTTCCGTCTGTGTACTCATACCTCATGCTTCCCAGTACCCTGGAAAGAAGCAAACATCCATCCAGTTCCTAAAAAAGGTGCCTCTTCAGATCCATCAAACTACAGACCAATAGCTATAACTTCCACTCTTGGTAAAGTCTTTGAAATTATATTAAATAATCACATAATTAAGCATCTTGAGAATAATAAATTAATCAGTGATAGGCAATATGGTTTTAGACGATGTCGATCAACTGCAGACATTCTTTGCCTTCTTACTCATCAAATCAACCAAGCTACAGACCAACATGGTGAAACACATACAATAGCACTGGATATATCAAACGCATTTGATAGGGTCTGGCATCAATCCTTATTGTCGAAGATGTCACACTACGGCCTTGCATCATTAGTTCCACTAATTTCTTCTTATCTTCATAACAGAAAAAATACGTGTAATGGTAGATGGCCTTTATTCTCAATTTCACTCAATAAATGCTGGTGTTCCCCAGGGATCAGTTTTGGCCCCAACTCTGTTCCTCATTCATATCTATGATCTCATATCTACCACTCATAATCCAATACACTCCTACACAGATGACTCAACACTCCACAGTTCCTTCACATTTACCAATTCTTTCACCCAACCCGATCTTATAAATTAAAAAATAAACACTGCAATTTCTCTGAACCAGGACCTTTCTAGAATTAATGAATGGGGACAAAAGAATCTAGTTTCCTTTAACACCTAACGAGCGGCCTAGGCGGTAATTTATATGTACCGCCCAGCGGGGTGTTTTTACCCTAAATAGGGTTGTTTACGTGATCATTTTCATGCCTAAATAAGACCCAGAGTGTAAAACAAGTATCTATCCCTGAAAGGGCATAAACAGAGCTTTCCAATGACACCCCAACCATCCTTGTACGACCGCTAGTTTTCTTGCAATGATCGCGCAACACGAGTGCAAAAACCATGTAATTAGGTAGTTTCCCTACATAATTCCCTGTATAGCGAGTGCGTGAGGGTGGGGGAGGGTGTGATTCATGTCAGTAGGTCCGCCGCGGTGGTCTGGAGCAGTCATACGCTTGCTACTCTCCTGCCACCACTTATCTCTCTCTCTCAGCAACATTACGTGCTGAAAATGGAACACGACATAAGTTGTGAACCGCCACTTAGTCCAAATTTCTTTCACTCGACATATGTTGCGCGCCGCCAGTTAAGGGTTAATGCACAAAACCATGTACATTCAATTTTCTAACCGACAGAATCTCACTGACTCCCATATATTTGTTAATGATGTAAATATTCCCACTTCCCCTAGTATTGACATTCTCGGTGTAACATTAAGTTAACTACTAACTTGAGCTGGACACATTATGTTAGAAGCATTGCTAAGAATGCCTCTAAAAAACTGGGACTCCTGTACAGAGTTCGAGAATTCTTCACTGACGAGCAGTTGGCCGTAATATATAAAAGTCATGTGCGTTCTCAGATGGATTACTGTTCACCTCTGTGGAGTGGAAGTGGAGTGGTTGCATTGAGGCAGTTGGACAAAATTAAAAATAAAGCTATTAGATTAATCAATAACCCTGGAATCACACAGGATCTTCCTACATTATCCATACGAAGAAACAAGAAACGTTGCATCCCTTGCATTATTCTACAGATATTTTCACAGCAATTGTTCCGAGGAACTTGCTTCAATTGTGCCGCCTCTCCACATCTTTCCCCGTAGAACTAGGGCAGCTGAGAGCGCCCATGAATTTGCACTTTCTCCTCCACAATGCAGAACTTCTGCTTATCAAAATTAATTTATCCCTGGAACTACTACTCTTTGGAATTCACTTCCCTCGAGTTGCTTTCCACAAACTTACAATCTACAAAAGTTTAAATCCAGTTTTTACAAACATTTTATGAATGGAGGATGCCTTTAGGCACATGGACCTTTTTGTATTATGTGTTTTTCCTTCCTCCGTTCATTGTCTCTTAAAAAAAAAAAAAAAAAGAGGAAGAACAAGCAGGAGGAAGAGTGGGAGAGAAAGATTTTTAGTGATATTAAGATTTTTTGTGTTATTTAGGTGTCAATTCTTCTTGACGGGCGATAGCGAGTCTGTACTTTAATAGGACAACATATATAATAAAATACTCCAACCTTAATGAAAAGGTAGAAGATAAATAGGCCGTGAAATGTTGGAGAGATAAGAACTGACGTGGGGAAGTATATGTCACTCACATTAATTAACAGGGCATCTGTCTGTATTGGTTGTGTGACTCGCTCTCTCTCTCTCTCTCCCGCCGTACTTCACTTACTCATATTGTAATCTCCACTGCACTTGCTTTCAGGTTATCCATTATTCAGTTTATTTTTGTTTAATCAGACATTAAATATCTTTCAGTGTATAATTATACCTATGAAGTAGTTATCATAAATAATTATGTAATATTTGCTGTAGTTCAAGGCTAAACTGGTTTTATTTCTCATATTTAGAGTCACCATGCAAGAAATACTGATATGTGTTTGAAAATACCTTATGAGCTACAAGGGCATCAAAACGAACATGTCGAAGTGCTCCCCACCTCCCACCAACAAAAGAACACTATGACATAAATTGCACTTAAGAAAATAAGATTATGGAAAGCAGTGAGATGGGCAACACAATAAAGTAGCATCGCCATCAGCCCAGAGATCTTCGTTCACACCCAGGGAACCTCTCAATGTGAAAAGGGCACTTCAAGCCCTCCCTCATATCACTTTATGCCGGCCTTCTTCCACCCAACACCACGACAGCTTATAACTCCCTAAAAACTAGCATTGTCGCTCTTTCATCCAGCATCAGTAAGCAAGTGCTGTCAACTGTTAAAGTTGCAGTTCCATATATAATCCCGAGGACCTCCAATACACAAGTAGTGATACAAGAAGGCCAATACAACCATAACACCAGTCGAGCAACACGCAAAGTGCGCAAGAGTCACATTAGGTGACATGAAACTACCACCAGGCCTGAATAAAAATCATCGTCTTCATCCAACACACTGAAGAGTTTAAAAGCATCACTAACTATACGAGACTGACGAGCACTGTGAGAACCTTATTTGGACACTTGTGGTGGACCAGCTCTCCCAAAACCTACAGGTATGTACAGTCTTTTATTCCGAACAACCAATTTATCAAACCAATATTATGTTTATGTCTGCATGTAACAATTATGTCCAGTAGTTAAGTAGGGACTTTACTTTAACCATAGCTTTAATGTGCTCACATTATAAACTCTGATAGGGACTCTCGCTGACAGCCAATCCCTTGAGTCACAGGGAATTTTTGATTGCATATTCAAGTTTGGACGTCATACATTTGGCCCCCCAACTCTCTCTCTCTCTCTGTTCCAGCCATATTATTCTTGTGTATCATTGCTTTCCGTGGTAACCCTTCCTTAACTAATCCTACCCATTCTGTACCCGTCACTTGTTAGCTTATTTAAACTGATATTGCCGGTCGTTGTTTGCTTTCCTTTGCAGACCTACGTAATTAATGCAATGTGTCAAGATATTAGCCCTTTCAGAATCCGGTTACGTATTGTTTTTCCTGTTTTCTGACTATTATTATACAACATTATTCAGGTCATGAAGGGTATAATAATGGAAGTCAGAGAGTTATGAACGATTATTCTTTTAATTTTCTCAGATCCTTCCGAAGCTGTATACAATCGTCTAATGATAGCCACAATACACTGCCAAAACGCGTCATGATCCTCAAAGGGTTAACAGTGATGATATCATGAATGTTATGAACAAGTTTTTCGTTCAATATCCGGTTTGGTTCTGCCAAACTATTTTGTTGGTGTGGCATATAATACTATTGTTATTGTACCGATCATGGCAGGTGGTTTTATATTGCAGTTATATATATACAGTATATGTGAATATGTCTATTTATTAATATATCTACCCATCTATATCCTTCAAACTATCCACATATCCCCCGACCTTAATATATACACGTGTACACACATACGTGCAGCATTATTAATTTTGTTCTACGTGTATGAGGGAGACAAAAGGCATAACTGCCTGCAGCAAGTGCCTCCCCTAGATTTCAAAGAGTGACAGGGCCAAAATCAATGGACGTTCGAGCTCAAATGCCTGGACACACAGAGTTTGAAGCATTTTAAGTCATAGGAAGAGGGAAAGAATGATTTTGGGAGAGAGGTCCAGAGCTCAGCAGTTGAATAGAAGAAAGCCTGAGAATAGCGTTTAACTCTTGGGTTAGAGAGTTGCACAAAGTAGGGGTGGGATTGTGTGTCAAGGCGGGTACTACGCACCCTACGTAGAGGAGGTGGTATACACTGGGAAAGCTCCGAGGAACACTGATTATTGTAGTAGCGATAGAATAGCGAGAGAGATGCACACATGTATACACATGTACACACATACATACCGTACAGAAGGAGAGGTAGACAGACACGATTATAGTTGGTGAAGTTTCACACACACACACACACACACACACACACAGGATCAGAATATATGAGTTTAGATTATAATTAATTATTAATCTACACGCTTTGCTACAAATTACATATATTTTGGTTGCGTGATGATGGTAACTAATAACTTGTTTTTCGTAAGTATCATTTTCATAGAACATTTCTTGATGTGGATGGCCTAAAGTTGATTATTTGCAGTGGAGTTCTTTGAAACTTTAATAATCACAGATCCGCTATACCTACAATATACTATAATCCAAATTTGATATATTGATAATGGCGCTCCAAACAGTAGAAGCAAATGGAATGGTAAACAACATAGGCCTACTCGGTAATGGCTTTATAAATATCCATATACTATGACTACGAATATGTAACTCTTGGAAACCAGGGTGTTGTTATCAGGAGATTATAGAGTGGTGGTGGAGCCTCTTTGTCTTATTTGGGGTCAAGGTGTAGCTCAAGCAACAACCACAAGCAACAACCAGACGTCTGGTTGTCTGGTTGTAATATGACACTTCTGCATGCGAGAAGTTATATATATATGTGAGAGATGGAACGAATATCAATTTTCACTATTTGCGAATACGAATGCGAATTTTTGTTGGTAAAATTCGCGAATTCGAATTCGAATTGCGAATATTTCAATCTTTCTTAAAGGATGAAATTTCCATCCTTCAAGAACTGGTAATTCTATTTATATCACCAACAAACGTTAATTAAATTACTATGAAATTAATTACCGGAAGCTAATGACGATGTGAATGTGTAATTTCTTCAATATCATAAATGAAATGTATGAATTAATTTTGAATATATTGTAAGAGTTCTGGGTGCTTGTTGCTAAGATGGTTTCTCAACCCCGATGTGAATTTTCCTTTCCGAATTGTTTTATTATTGCAAAGCTTACACTTCATTCCACTTTAGCGGCCCCAACGCACATCTACACAGTTATTTATTCGTTTGTGTTAACTTTAAAAGTTAATATTTTACATTTTTGTATATCTTCTATTGGTTTCGTGAAAATATTCGCATGCTTGCAAATAGCTATGAATGGAAATGCGAATCCGAATACGAATCTGAATATTGATAAAATAGTGAATATTCGCCCATACGAATATGAAACTAATATTCGGTTCATCTCTAATATATATATACAGTATATATATATATATATATATATATATATATATATATATATATATATATATATATATATATATATATATACTGTATACATATATATATATATTTATATATATATATACTGTATACATATATATATATATTTATATATATATATACAGTATATATATATATATATATATATATATATATATATATTTATATATATATATACACTGTTATACAGTATATATTTATATATATATATACAGTATATATATATATATATATATATATATATATATATATATATATATATAAATATATATATATATTGTTATGTTTCTGGGCGAGGTGAAATGACACAAACATTAGGTTAAATATGAAATTCAATACTGATGTCAAAACCCTTTTTTTTTTTTTTTTTTTTTTTTTTTTTTTTTTTTTTTTTTTTTATAGAGGGGGAATAAGTAGAGGCTTGGTCAGGAAGGTAAAGTAGGAAATTATGAAGTACAGTAGAAGGGAGAAGGTTAGTGGGCCGGCCACCTTGCTGTATTTATTTAGGTTTTTGCATATTTTTACATAATTCTTCTGCCTTAGGCAGGTAAAGCTAAGCTAGCTAAGTTTTTCTTAAAATTTGTGTTTACATGATGTACTTTGGGATTCGTTTAGGTTTAGGTGAACATATTATCATTATAATAATGTATTGGATTTACAGTTTTATGAACTTAAGTATTAAGTGTATAGTGGATCTGGTTCATTTCTTCCTATAGCAGTTAGGCTGCTAGGAAAGTTCCTATTAAAATTGTTTATATGTTGGTGTCTTTCTCTTAAATCATTATATAAGTTTTCATTTATTAGTTCAATTCTTTCCCAGATCTTTTTCGCTCTATGGTACAGTTTAACATTTAATGGGCTTATTTTTGCTATGTGGTGTAAATCTTGAGTTGTATGTAAATAAGGGTATCTTGTATTTGTTGCAAATCTGAGAGCTTTGTTTTGTACTCGTTGTAATGTTAGTATTTGTGATTTGCTGAGAGCCAGTGTAGGTATTGGGGGGTATTCAAGGATTGGGAGGACTAAGGCTTTTATTAAATGTATTTTAATAGGTGTACTGAGGTTTCTAAAACGGAAGAGTTTGCTCAGGGCATGGATAGCTCTTCCCTTTCTTTCACTTACGTTAGTGATATAGCTTGTACTTGAGATTTTAAGTCCAAGGGATTTTCCATTTTGTTGGAAATTAACTAGGTTTTCATTTATTACCAAGTCTTCATTTTTTTTGGAGCCGATTGGAATGATGGCGAACTTATTGACATTAGTTTTAATCTTCCATTTTTTTCATATGTATTAATTGTCTCGACTTCTAGTTTTGTTCTTGCGTTCATCATGTGCTTGGATTTTCCCTGATAATGGATTATCTGGGTGATATCATCCGCATAACTGATATTTAGTCCTGTGTGAGAATTAGGTGTATCTCTGGTGTATATTATGAAGAGAGTGGGTGACAAGACGCTGCCCTGAGGTACTCCACAACTTAATTGAAAGTACTCACCAAGGTAAGTGTTTATTTTAATTCTGGCTTTTCTGTGATCAAGAAAATCGCATAAGAGTTTTTCTATGATGACAGGCAAGTCCAGATGTAGAATTTTGTACTTTAGTCCTTGGTGCCATACTTTGTCAAAAGCCTTAGTAATGTCTCTCAGGACTAGGTGGCATTGTCCCCTGTCTGCTTTGCTTAAGGCAATTTGTTCTGTTATTACTGCAAGTGCGTGTGTGGTGCCTCTGTGTTGTCTGAAACCGTATTGATTATTGTTATGTTTGTCGTTTATTTCAAGATGAGTTCTTAATCTTGTGTTTATAACTCTCTCGAAGATTTTGCCGGGAACTTCAAGGAGCGAGATTGGGCGGTAATTGTTTGGATTGTGGGGTGTTTTTCCTGGTTTTGGGATCAATTTGATGGTTGATTTTTTGAATGTGTCTGGAAAGTAGCCTGCAGAGAGTGAGGCATTAAAAATATCTCTTAATTTTGAAATTGAAGATTCTGGGAGGTGTGTCAGTATAGTTTTATTGATCCCACTTTCTCCTGGACAGGTATTTTTTGTGTTTTTTATGATGGCTTTAATTTCTGTGTTTGTTATGGGTTTCGTGAGGAAGCTCTGCTCATCAAGTCTGGAAAAGTCTGCTTGATGGTATGGAGTTGTGCGATTGAAGTTTTCTTGCATATAGTTGTTAACTATGTCGTTGTTTTCGTCATCTTCATCATCACTGTCTTCACTGTCCAAAATATGCTAGTGAAAAATAAATTAATATATATATATATATATATATCTTTACTGAAGCAATGCAAGGTAAAAATAGTTATATCACAACAAAAAAAAAAATCTCAAGATCACAGGAAATGGGTAATATCTGTTTAATAACTTAAGGGAATCCACACAATATCAATAAAAGCAATACAAGTAATTAATACAACTATTTAAAGGTGAAATAACACTTGAGCAAATATTTCTTCTGAAACTAATCACAAATTAATTCAATGTTTAACACTAATAACAATAATAATAGGCTACAAACAATCAAAAGGAAATAAAGAAAATATATCAATTCACATCAAACTTAATGACAATTAATTATAAACTGATCGCTAGAATTATGAATTATTTATCAATTAGCCTACATATGAAATAGCACTGAAATATATATAATAGGCTAACAATAATAATAATGCTAAATACACTATTATATTCAATGTACTCAACACTCAGGAACACAGGTAATGATTGCAGGTTACTATATCTTGATGGAGGCCAGAGAAATAATTGTATCACTTCACAAGGTATACAGTATATCACTATGTACAGGCAAGAGAGAGAGAGAGATGTTTGCGCGAAGCTAAGGTCGGTCAGTCTGGAGTCCCAGTGACACAGGATGGCTTGCGAAGAAGGGGGCAAGGGATGGGGAGCAAGTTAATTTTGGGTGGTATAAGATCGAAAGTGCTTGCATGTTTTGGGGTTGTATTTTTGGGTGGTAGTAATTCGAAAATGGTATAAAAGGGGGAGGTAATTTTGGGTGGCATGGAGTCAAAAGGGGTACTGCTGGGGAAGTCTGTCAGTGGCAGAACCTGTAAGAAG
>JBAKBP010021905.1:0-39800 GCA_037953745.1 Lithodes maja | reverse complement strand
CTACCTCTCCACGTCTTGCACAGAACAGCTCATACCGAAGCCTGTTTACCTTAGTTGTGTGGGTAGATGGTAGGTACATGTGGCAGGTGATTTCCTGTAGCTTCTCAAAGAGTTCAGGAGACACTTCCCATGAGCGTCCAAGTTCGTGAAAAGCATCCTGGTATGTCTTGTCCATCTTCACCTGCTTGAGTGTCGTCATCTTCCCTCGGCCAGCGAATGCACTGACGGTATCACAGCCTGTAAAGGCATGCATACCAATCAATGAATCACACACGCTGCCTCCCAGTGTGCGGCTCAGTGTGGTGATATCCAGGAATCTTGTCCGGTTCTTCGTCCCGCACTTCTGGAACAGATGGGATGGGATCTTGTGGCACATGCCAAGACACAACACCATGACGTCTGTATCTTCTGCAGTGATGATGACAGACTTGTTCCCAGATTCTGCTGCATGAAGTGCATGGAGAAGAAGGCGTGTGTCTGCTTCTTCTTGAGTTGACTTAAGCTCAGGAGCCTCTTCCCACTGCTCTTTGGTGATCTTGAAGCAGCGCTGCTCACATGTGACATACAGCTCCTTGTCCTTGAGCTTCTCCCTGTGCTGTGGTGCCTTCCATTCTTCTACCAAGAACTTGATAAGACTTGCCTTGTTGGAGGAACTACCGAGTAACTTTCTCCACTGCTGGATGTTGTGCCCAGGTTGAATGTTCTTGAAATGAATTCCTGTGCCTGCACTTCTTTTGGCTCGTTCTGCATCCTTGATGGATGTCTCCTTGTAGATATCAAACACAACATCAATGCGCCTGCTCTTAGCACCTTCATGAACAGCGTGACTCAGTGCTGTACCTGCAAGCTGTGAAAAAGTTTTGTCGTTTCCCTTCAGTTTGTGGACCAGGCTCATCCCATCAATTATGGTAGCAGAGGGCTCGGGTATCACTTCTGCAGGAGAAACATTCCTCTCTAACTCCTTTGCTAGGGCAGCCTTGTTGGTCTTGCGGAGAGACCCATCACCGCTGGCAAGTGCCCAAGGCAAAGGCCCAAGGGGATGAGCCAAGACATCACTCATTTTGTGCTTTCTGTTCTCGGCAACAAGGATCATCTGGCCAAATAGGTTCCTGTCAGCCTTTAAGATAGCCTCCTTGGCATGGTCTTGTGAGCGTGGCTTCATTCTGATGTTAGTGAACGTTCTCAGTTTCGTCTTCGTCATCGTGTCATGAAACTGTATAGTTGGCGTATCGATCTCCAGGCGCTCTTCCTTGAAGGCTTGATATGCATCCTCTCCTATTCTGTAGGCCCCTAGAAGGTCTTTGACAACTTCTGGTGGTGCCATAGTCGCAGTTGACAAACTGACAAGATCTTCTTGCTCTGCGTTGAAGGGGTTCAACCAGCTGGTCTCCATCAGTTGAACTAAAGATTGGACATCGGCCTCATCTCTTCTAATCCTGGCCATCTGTAGGTCTGGGTGGCTGAAGTCAGTATACTTTTGGCCTACTACCATAGTCCTGAGCTGCCTTAAGTACCTGCTGCGATACTCCGATGTCAGGTAGTACCTGGCGACAGCTCCGCCTTTCAGGCTGAAGCCTTTTGTGCCCCCTGGTGTCTGGGTGTCTTTGTTGATCGTCTCTTCGATTGTCTGGTCCACAGGGATCCGTCCAAAGGGATTCTTGCTACCGATCTGGACCGAAAAGCCACCTTGCATGAAGTGTTCATGGACCTCTGGGTGTTCAATGGGCAGTCGAGACATCAAGGCATAGTAGTAGGTTAGGAACCGGGCATAGTTCACTTTGTCATAGGCAAAACACCACGGTATCATCTGTCGGATTGCTCCTAGGTGGAGCATCCAGTTGCCTTCTCTGGAGGCTCGAATTAAGTCCAGCATGATCTCAACCATGTCCAGGTATGACATCCAGAATGCTGAGAGGTTGTGTTCATCTCTGAGGGTCTCAAGATAAACTTGGAAAAGCTTCATGATATGTGTGCATGATTCACTCTCCATCAGCTCTTGAAAGAGTCCCTGAGACACATTGCTGTGAAAGCTGTTGATGTCCTTCATTGTTTCATCTAGATGGTGTATGTCCCTTGAATGGTTTTCTTCTAGCCATGAAAGGAAGCCTTTCCATGCAAGCCTCATCAGTGCTTCATACACGAGCTTGTGTAGTCTCGCTGCTCTGTTGTACCTCTTGCCGTTCATCACTCCTGACACTGATCCTTCTGCGATGATACCTGATTCCACACACAGATCTCTAAGACCTGCATCTTGAAACCTCTTTCCTATGGTGGAGATGAGATTACAGATTGTGTGGAAGACGCCCATCCTGATGATAATGTTCTTGAACTTCTCTTGTTTCCAGATAACTTCGGCAGCTTTGGCATAGAGTGCTTGATCAAACACGCACACAATCTTGTTAAGCTGTAAGGACTGCATGATAGCATGCGTTTGTTCCAAGATTTCATTAACGGTGGACATTTCTGTTGCGGGAGCATTGATAGTGGGCAGGTAGCTTACAGTGTCCTGAACCACTGCAATGTCTCTGCGCATTTTGATGTTGAACCCAGTCCAACTGCTGATGGACTGGTCCTCATGGTCTGACATTCGAGTAAGAAGCCAGATATGGTTCTTTGTCTTTGAATCCTGGACTTCCTTGGTAGTGTCGACATACGCAGTCTCAATCCTAGGTGGCCCTGCCCGCCGCCCAACATTGTATATTGGCAGCATTGATGATGTCTGAGTGATGCTTCTTATCTTGGACTTGGTAATCTCTGGCAGGACTTTCTCTGGCACAGAGC
Source organism: Lithodes maja (assembly GCA_037953745.1). Taxonomy (NCBI): domain Eukaryota; kingdom Metazoa; phylum Arthropoda; class Malacostraca; order Decapoda; family Lithodidae; genus Lithodes; species Lithodes maja. Next base: position 37,019 of record JBAKBP010021905.1, on the reverse strand, counting down.
CTGCAACCTTGGACTGGACAGCAATGCCATTGACTCTATGAGAAGTACCTGCTCCACTTAGGGTCTCTTCAAGTCGGTCAATGTTATCCCAGGCCAGGGTTGTGAACACACCAGGGTAGATGTTTGCTGGCAGTGGAATGTCATCCTTTGAGCATTCCAGCTTCTGGATACAAAGGGCTGTATCGATCTCCTCAAACATTGAGTAAGACACACAGTGACCAAGACGATTCAGAGTTCGGATCAGTTCTGTGTTTCCTGTCAAAGACTTTACAGCATTGGTCAGCAGTACGTGCTTGGGTGGTTTTGTCTTGCCACTGGTAACAGCAAAGACCAAGTCACTGCCAAAGGAAGTGGCAAGACGTTGAGCTCTTTCAGAGGGAGTTTCACACTCACACTCTCCTGTCAGCAGGGTGTGCAGGAATTGAGTGACTGCTGCAGGAATGACATTCTGATCTGTATCGGGAGGCCATGGCTGACTCACATCTTGTTTATTGATCTCATTCCTCAGCTGCATTCCTGCTTTGGTTAAGACATCTTCAGAGTTAGCTGCTCTTGCTTCTTGCAGGTCTTTTGCCATTTTGTGTGCTTGCCGGGCAAGGTCGTCCATTGAGAGGCTGCGTGGATAGATTAGAAGCTTTCCTTTCTCATCTGGGACAAAGCGTAGTGATTCTCCAAACTCGGTTTCAATCTTTCGGCGAACATGTTTCTTTGTCGCTGGTTTCAGTTGGATAATACCACGGGACATCATGGATCTCTCAAGCCTAGATGTGAGGTTTGTCATAGGCAGTACCTCTGGGTTGGGGAATAATTTGGTCCTTATATACAAGCAGAGTTCCTCGAGGGCTTCTGTCTCAACCTCTTCGTAGCGTGCTTCCTCGCTTTCTTCCTGATTTTCACCTGCACCCGACCTGGCGGCCGCTGGGAAATCATCTTTTGTGAAGAGTTTGTAGCACGACTTGTGGTAGTGACCCTCTGCAGCAACAAGGTCTCTGCTAACTAAACCAAGGATTCTCTGGTTGAGTTTCCTTATTGCTGCTCTGCGAATCTTCTCATCTGCTCGTAGCTCAACACACTGTATGAGTGGCTCCCTTGTCTTTGTTGTTTTTATGTACTTGCTTGACTTCTCGCAGAAGATACATCCTTTGGCATACACCCTGCTAGTACTAGGGGCATCCCTTGATGCCCTCCTCCTGGGGTCGACGCTTGCTGATTCTATCTTGACACCCTTGGCAAGGATAGAATCCAGTGACTTCTTCATTGTAAAGAGACTACGACATTTACGGTGATAATGTATGTGTGGTATTCCTCCTTCTTCAAGGCCCTTGGCTGCTTCCAGGACTGGATCATGCTGCCTGATTTCTGCAGCCCTGAGCAATGTGTTCCAGGAGTCCAAATCCTGTGGTGACACCAGAGCATCGCTGTCATCATCAGAGCAGTGGATGATACAGTCGATCCGTGCTCTCTTCCTCGCAGATGGTTCCATCCTGCCGTCAAACAGTCGACACACACCTGCAAAAAATATCACCATTAAACCATGAACAAACAAACACATTACATGGAAACCACTCTACATATGTTTGCTCCTTCCAATAATAAATTATCCCCAAAATATAACCAAAAATCCTCAAATATGAAATAAACCCCTAAATATGGAGAAACTTGAAATACACATCGGAATAATTCTTGTAGAGAATCAAATAAGCTACAAGAGCTGTTAGAATATATTTTTCAATGTTCCCCATATTTAAGGATTTATTCTAGATTTAGAGGAAAATACCCAAAATATAGAGTATATTCCGAAATATGAGGAAATTTGAAAAATACCTAGGAACAACTCTGGTAGAGAATATAATTCTACATAGGTGTTCAAAGTTTCGCGATGATTGTGTGATGGATTTTAAAGAAAATGAGGAAAACGCCGAGCGTCACGCTAAAAATCTTTATTTTTGGGTAGCGCCCCTATTGCATCAAACAAATTAGACTAAGCTACCAGTGCGAGAAGGCTATCATATCTTAATGTACTTACAGTCACTCTATAAACATTTTAGTACCATTCGTGTTTAGTCACCCCAGGTGGTACCGATATCTGGCCTGGCTCATGGACTATTTGACTAAGTGAGACAAGGACTGTTCTCTTACTTGGCCCTCACGGCCCATCCGAGTCCCTGTCGACTCTGCACGAGTCTTATCTAAATCTATTTGAGCACAATATTTCTCTGAGTCGTATCTAAGCTCAGCCTCGTGTCTCCTGGTCTCATCCTCGTGCCTCCTGGTCTCATCCTCGTGCCTCCTAATCTCAGCCTCAATCTCCTTCTCATGCCTCCTAGACTCAATCTCCTGCTTCTTCGTCTCAATCTTAGCCATCTCAAGTTTAAATATCATATCTGGAGACAGGCATGAAGAGGGAGCTGCCACTACTGAAGGAGGGGGGGCGAGAACTGGGGAACCACCATACGCACCGCCCGAGGGCACTCCAATCTTCCAATTCTCATCCCTCTGTGGGAGAGTGCTAACCTCCGGCAACTGAGTGGACGGCACTGTGGGAGTCGAGTGAGAGGGGATCTGGGGAGGAACCCCCCCAAACGCCCTCTCCTCCGAAACCCCATGTCGCCCACGCAACACCCAGGAAATTAGCTCCCCCTTGGACATCCCTACTACATTGGATCTGCCCAAAACCTTGGCTATCAGGTGCAAGCCATAAACATTCACCCCAGTCAGCCTCTCCTCCGTCACGTGGTACCGCTTACTCACAAAAACTCTAGCATCCTCCTCACTAGTTACTAACGGCACCTCCTCAAATGGCATCTCTCGCTCCTCGTCAGTACTAGGGCACGACATACTGAAGTTCACAAAAAATTCTCGAGACATAAGTGTTAAACTCCCTTATGTAAGCACTAATTACTAAATTAACTAGAGTCTCTTAAATGCTCTCCTAATTGCCTTACAAAAAAAAATATTCTTCAATATGTACGCTAAAGTACGAACAAACAAATGTTGTACAATTCTGCAAAAATTTATACTGTTCACAAAATCCTAAGCAAGGTCGCCATTTGTTACGACCGGGCACTCGGGTACACTAGGGCTCTTACACAGACTACAGCCAAAGTTCCTGCCCTGACGATCCTAGCGAGAGTGGGGCCTGACTGGGCGTTCTGTACAGCATGCTCATACTCGACATGCGTCACAGTAGTATAATGATGGGTGTATTAGTGAGTGTTGAATGTACTTATGTAGCCAGTGTGTAGTATAATGATAGGTGTATTAGTGAGTGTTGAATGTACTTATGTAGCCAGTGTGTAGTATAATGATGGGGTGTATTAGTGAGTGTTGAATGTACTTATGTAGCCAGTGTGTAGTATAATGATGGGTGTATTAGTGAGTGTTGAATGTACTTATGTAGCCAGTGTGTAGTATAATGATGGGTGTATTAGTGAGTGTTGAATGTACTTCTGTAGCCAGTGTGTAGTATAATGATGGGTGTATTAGTGAGTGTTGAATGTACTTATGTAGCCAGTGTGTAGTATAATGATGGGTGTATTAGTGAGTGTTGAATGTACTTATGTAGCCAGTGTGTAGTATAATGATGGGTGTATTAGCGAGTGTTGAATGTACTTATGTAGCCAGTGTGTAGTATAATGATGGGTGTATTAGTGAGTGTTGAATGTACTTATGTAGCCAGTGTGTAGTATAATGATGGGTGTATTAGTGAGTGTTGAATGTACTTATGTAGCCAGTGTGTAGTATTACGACCGGGCACTCGGGTACACTAGGGCTCTTACACAGACTACAGCCAAAGTTCCTGCCCTGACGATCCTAGCGAGAGTGGGGCCTGACTGGGCGTTCTGTACAGCATGCTCATACTCGACATGCGTCACACCTCCCCCAAGATTTTACTTGCTCAACCCTGAGCTAAAATCTGATACACAGAACCCCATCAAGCCCCTCACACCCAGCGACCGCATGGCACTAAACAAAGCTGAGTTTATCACTAAAACACATCTTATTAAAAAAAAATTCACATTTTATAACTCCTCCCAACAATAGTAAAAGACACAATATCATGCTCCCAGAGCGAGCTTACAGCAGCTCAGCCGTTTGATAGTTCGTGGACTACTCAAACTCTATAGGCTATGACAAACTTATACAATTATCTATATCAAAAAGAAAGTTTTTTTATGATTTTTATATTTTAATGTTTTTTTCCGGCTGCACTATAAGGGCAGCCTATTTTTCTTCTATACCAAACGCTCAACTCCTGCTTTACGACCCAATACGCTGGGCTACAACCGCGAGTCAACAAGCACCAAGCGCAAAATACTATTCAAACTAAAGCAGGAGGCTACCCGTGTGTCAATCTACCCAGGATCATATACCCTTGAACGACCATCTGCAACCACGTTGTCACAACCGGCAATATGGCGTATGTCCAGGTTATATACCAATAACCTTAGTGACCACCTGGTCAGCCTCATATTCCGATTGTGAAACTGGTCCAAGATCTTGAGAGGGTGATGATCTGGGTAAACTACAACGACCGGACCATAGGCTGGAACATAGACCTCGAAATGCCCCAGCGCATCATCGTCCTTTTCACTTTCATTCATCAGGTTCTGAAACGTTGCTAGTGCATTCTTAAGTCCGTCAGGCATAACATTGCACTGGTAGGTACTCCCGTCCACAACAAAACCACATACCTCTTTAGCACGCTCGGACAAAGTTACAAGCAACGACCACTCACGACATTCCTTATCCCTCAGACCCTTCGTCCACACGTAATCCAGCTCTGCTTGCACCATAGGCTGTCGAGCAGGATTTATACCGTAGGGAATTAAACTGAGCCTTGCACTATCTCCAGCCTGCATGTCGGATTCTACCCCGTACATCAGGCCTGGAGAAGCAACAAACATGCGAAAGTACTGCCATAGCCTAGTAAATAACTGCCTTGCACTGTCTCCACGAACAACATGCCTAGTGCCCTCCCACAACCCAGCCGAGACCGCAGCTTCTAACCTGTAGTCTCCCTCCTTCTCCACCTTCGTCCCTAGAACAGCCAGGTCATGAGAGGGACAATCAGTACCACCCGTGCAGTCACTCCCACAGTTCATTATTGCTAAGGCTTCCCCGCCGATACCGTACATGCGCACCCCCGCATTCCTTGTGACGACATCTGCCTGCGCAGCATCACCGCTTTCAGCGACATGGCCAGATACAGTCGGTCTATGGTAGGGCTGTTGCATTAGACTAGAGCAGCATTGGGAGGCTATGCGACGACCGGGCACTGCGATACCACAGCCGACCTTACCAATCTGCTCAATGTCCTCCTTTTGACCACCACCCTTGGCAGCCATGGGTCGACCCTGACCTGGCAACCATGCCAAAGCCTCGTCGCCCACCTTAAACCACCGAAACAACGAGGCTAACGGTCTTTCAACAGTCACGTGACCTGCCCGTGGAACATCTTGCACCGCCCGAGTTGTGAGACTCAGGGGCTCGGCACAACCAGTGGGGTATGAACCGAGCTGGTGCTGGAGTGCTGCACACTGCTGCTCAGGCAGGTGCTCTAGCGCTTCCACAGCCACCAGACTCGTGTCCCCCGCCCACGGCTCCGCCGAGACATAACAATCCCTTCTCTTCTCCACCTGTGCCCTACTACCCCCCTCTCCTTCTCCACCTTGGCCGCGGCAGACCAACGCAGGGACAGCAGGATGCTCAGGTGGTTGCCTCACAAACTCCTCCAACAGGTTCACATGACATGCTTCCCCGTCCTCGTGTTTGATCTCGACAGCACCATTACCACACTTCTGAACTTCCGGATCCTCCAACTGCAGTTTACAAATATCTGAGGGAACCAACCTGTCTAGATGCTTCCGAAGCAACCCAAGTCCTTCCCCAATATCAAACTGAGCAACCCTTTTTTCTCTCAGTGTGCAACGTTGCTGCCCCGGAGTCTCTTCCGGCCCTACCTCCTCACTAGCTGTGACAGGTCCTGGGGCCTCTCCAGACTCTTAACATAGGTGCCAATACTGAATCACCCAGGAGAGCCGCCGAGTCAAAACTCTTAAAACCAACTCCAGCTTTAGCCTCCTCCTGTTGATCGTTCCTCTGCTGGTCTGAAGACGGAGGACTAGGCTGTGACACTTTAGCTGCCCGAGCTCGGGTGACAACACACGCCATGGGTTGTCTGGCACCGCTCGACCCACTCTTGCTCTTCCCCACTCACATCGGCCGGCCTCTCGGCAACGACTAAGGGTAGAACCTCAGAAGCGGGCATTGCAAAGTCGTTGCCGAGAAGAAGGTCGACGCCCTCCACTGGCAGTTTCTCCACAATCCCGACATCCAATTCACGTGCCACACCATCCACCTCCAACTCCAACCGCACCAGCGGGTATGACCGAGTTGCATTAATACCCTGCACCACTACCACCCGAGCCGCATTTATAGGGTAGCCAGTCAAGTTATTCATCAGAGTCTGGGAAGCACCCGTATCACGCAAGACCTCTACTCCATGCTTGCGCCCCGCCCACATCACGCAACCCCATCCTCTATGGTCGCAAAAAACATCCTGAGCAGGGTTCGAGCCTCCCAGGTGCTTCTGCATTGGCTGTGCCTCAGCCTCTGACGAACTGCCCCGGGCAAACTCAGAAGACTTCAGAGACACACCAATGTTGCAGGCCAAAGACACAGCTGCTGTAGGTGGTTTGCTAGGACAGACTCTTGCAAAGTGCCCCTTTTCATGACAATGATAACACTCCAACTCCCCTCTGGGCTTCCCTTGGTACTGGGAAGGGCCCGGCCCCTTCTTAAATGGGACGGTGCTAGTCTTGTGGTCAGTCTTGGTATCATAGCTCTTGTACTTGTTTGCATAAAGTATATCACTAACTCGGGGGGGTGGGGCATCACGCCCCTTGTTACCTGCCTCACTGCGCTGGGCAGACCCGCACCCACGAATTAGTGATAGCCGGAAGTCAGCCATCTCAGCTGCCTCCTGTAGAGTTTTAGGGTTCTTTTCTTTAATAGTTAAAGTCATATCTGCACCAGTACACTTATAAAACTGCTCGAGCAGAAACAGCTCAGTCAACTGTTCGGCCGTCTCAGCTTTCTCAGAACGTGTCCAGTTAGCAAGTGCATCTTTTAAGTCCCGGGCATGTTCAAGAAAGGTCGCCTCCCTAGTCTTCGTAACACCCCGAAACTTCAATCGATATGTTTCTGGTTGCAACTCGTATGCCCGTAGGACAGCTCTCTTCAATTCTGGGTAGTCAATGCAAGACTCTAAAGGCAGTGCATCATAAGCCTTCAGACCCTTACCCGTAAGTCTTGAGGAGACCAGAGCTGCCCACTTCTCTTCAGGCCAATTATGCTCCCTACACTTCTTCTCAAAACGATTAAAAAATTCTGTGACTTCAGTTTCACTAAATGCCGGCACCAATTTTAGTCCATGAGCCAAGACCCGAATTTTGGGATATCGGTACCACCCGGGGTGACTAATTCTCTTAGGTGTTTTTAGCTTGCTACATGTCTCTAGTTTATGTTTTGATATGATAGCCCTTGCACATTGGTAGCTTAATGGTCGTTATCACTTCTTGAATAGACATACCCTACCGAAAATTCCGAAATTTTTTAAAATGTCAAATTTGGGGACAGGAATGCCTAAATGTCAACAAAATGCATATAGTAATTGTCACATTTAATACAAGTCCTGTAAATACACACTAAGCATGCCATGGGCTTGTACATACTATTATGGCAAATTACTACTCCTAAATATCATCTACATCAGACTCGGAATCTGACTGTTGTGCCACCGGCTCTTCTTCAATAGCCGTGTTCTGACATGTCTGTAACCTGCACATGTCCGTGCATTTTAGACCATTGCTGAGGCAAGTACACTTAGGGAGTTCGCATGACCGCACACACTTGCAAGACAGTAGCTGCATAACAGCATCTGGTGCTGGTGAGCCTCGCATCCAGTTGACGGCAAGCTTACCGTCCTCATCTGTCATCCAACCGCAGTCTGTTGGGTTCGCAACAAATGGCTGGCTCTGAAGACTTCTCCTCCAGATCGCAGCCTGGTAGTTTGCACGCAGTGCATGCATGAAGAGGCAGTCCTCACAAGGAGGGAGTTGACTTGACTCTACCTCTCCACGTCTTGCACAGAACAGCTCATACCGAAGCCTGTTTACCTTAGTTGTGTGGGTAGATGGTAGGTACATGTGGCAGGTGATTTCCTGTAGCTTCTCAAAGAGTTCAGGAGACACTTCCCATGAGCGTCCAAGTTCGTGAAAAGCATCCTGGTATGTCTTGTCCATCTTCACCTGCTTGAGTGTCGTCATCTTCCCTCGGCCAGCGAATGCACTGACGGTATCACAGCCTGTAAAGGCATGCATACCAATCAATGAATCACACACGCTGCCTCCCAGTGTGCGGCTCAGTGTGGTGATATCCAGGAATCTTGTCCGGTTCTTCGTCCCGCACTTCTGGAACAGATGGGATGGGATCTTGTGGCACATGCCAAGACACAACACCATGACGTCTGTATCTTCTGCAGTGATGATGACAGACTTGTTCCCAGATTCTGCTGCATGAAGTGCATGGAGAAGAAGGCGTGTGTCTGCTTCTTCTTGAGTTGACTTAAGCTCAGGAGCCTCTTCCCACTGCTCTTTGGTGATCTTGAAGCAGCGCTGCTCACATGTGACATACAGCTCCTTGTCCTTGAGCTTCTCCCTGTGCTGTGGTGCCTTCCATTCTTCTACCAAGAACTTGATAAGACTTGCCTTGTTGGAGGAACTACCGAGTAACTTTCTCCACTGCTGGATGTTGTGCCCAGGTTGAATGTTCTTGAAATGAATTCCTGTGCCTGCACTTCTTTTGGCTCGTTCTGCATCCTTGATGGATGTCTCCTTGTAGATATCAAACACAACATCAATGCGCCTGCTCTTAGCACCTTCATGAACAGCGTGACTCAGTGCTGTACCTGCAAGCTGTGAAAAAGTTTTGTCGTTTCCCTTCAGTTTGTGGACCAGGCTCATCCCATCAATTATGGTAGCAGAGGGCTCGGGTATCACTTCTGCAGGAGAAACATTCCTCTCTAACTCCTTTGCTAGGGCAGCCTTGTTGGTCTTGCGGAGAGACCCATCACCGCTGGCAAGTGCCCAAGGCAAAGGCCCAAGGGGATGAGCCAAGACATCACTCATTTTGTGCTTTCTGTTCTCGGCAACAAGGATCATCTGGCCAAATAGGTTCCTGTCAGCCTTTAAGATAGCCTCCTTGGCATGGTCTTGTGAGCGTGGCTTCATTCTGATGTTAGTGAACGTTCTCAGTTTCGTCTTCGTCATCGTGTCATGAAACTGTATAGTTGGCGTATCGATCTCCAGGCGCTCTTCCTTGAAGGCTTGATATGCATCCTCTCCTATTCTGTAGGCCCCTAGAAGGTCTTTGACAACTTCTGGTGGTGCCATAGTCGCAGTTGACAAACTGACAAGATCTTCTTGCTCTGCGTTGAAGGGGTTCAACCAGCTGGTCTCCATCAGTTGAACTAAAGATTGGACATCGGCCTCATCTCTTCTAATCCTGGCCATCTGTAGGTCTGGGTGGCTGAAGTCAGTATACTTTTGGCCTACTACCATAGTCCTGAGCTGCCTTAAGTACCTGCTGCGATACTCCGATGTCAGGTAGTACCTGGCGACAGCTCCGCCTTTCAGGCTGAAGCCTTTTGTGCCCCCTGGTGTCTGGGTGTCTTTGTTGATCGTCTCTTCGATTGTCTGGTCCACAGGGATCCGTCCAAAGGGATTCTTGCTACCGATCTGGACCGAAAAGCCACCTTGCATGAAGTGTTCATGGACCTCTGGGTGTTCAATGGGCAGTCGAGACATCAAGGCATAGTAGTAGGTTAGGAACCGGGCATAGTTCACTTTGTCATAGGCAAAACACCACGGTATCATCTGTCGGATTGCTCCTAGGTGGAGCATCCAGTTGCCTTCTCTGGAGGCTCGAATTAAGTCCAGCATGATCTCAACCATGTCCAGGTATGACATCCAGAATGCTGAGAGGTTGTGTTCATCTCTGAGGGTCTCAAGATAAACTTGGAAAAGCTTCATGATATGTGTGCATGATTCACTCTCCATCAGCTCTTGAAAGAGTCCCTGAGACACATTGCTGTGAAAGCTGTTGATGTCCTTCATTGTTTCATCTAGATGGTGTATGTCCCTTGAATGGTTTTCTTCTAGCCATGAAAGGAAGCCTTTCCATGCAAGCCTCATCAGTGCTTCATACACGAGCTTGTGTAGTCTCGCTGCTCTGTTGTACCTCTTGCCGTTCATCACTCCTGACACTGATCCTTCTGCGATGATACCTGATTCCACACACAGATCTCTAAGACCTGCATCTTGAAACCTCTTTCCTATGGTGGAGATGAGATTACAGATTGTGTGGAAGACGCCCATCCTGATGATAATGTTCTTGAACTTCTCTTGTTTCCAGATAACTTCGGCAGCTTTGGCATAGAGTGCTTGATCAAACACGCACACAATCTTGTTAAGCTGTAAGGACTGCATGATAGCATGCGTTTGTTCCAAGATTTCATTAACGGTGGACATTTCTGTTGCGGGAGCATTGATAGTGGGCAGGTAGCTTACAGTGTCCTGAACCACTGCAATGTCTCTGCGCATTTTGATGTTGAACCCAGTCCAACTGCTGATGGACTGGTCCTCATGGTCTGACATTCGAGTAAGAAGCCAGATATGGTTCTTTGTCTTTGAATCCTGGACTTCCTTGGTAGTGTCGACATACGCAGTCTCAATCCTAGGTGGCCCTGCCCGCCGCCCAACATTGTATATTGGCAGCATTGATGATGTCTGAGTGATGCTTCTTATCTTGGACTTGGTAATCTCTGGCAGGACTTTCTCTGGCACAGAGCCTGCAACCTTGGACTGGACAGCAATGCCATTGACTCTATGAGAAGTACCTGCTCCACTTAGGGTCTCTTCAAGTCGGTCAATGTTATCCCAGGCCAGGGTTGTGAACACACCAGGGTAGATGTTTGCTGGCAGTGGAATGTCATCCTTTGAGCATTCCAGCTTCTGGATACAAAGGGCTGTATCGATCTCCTCAAACATTGAGTAAGACACACAGTGACCAAGACGATTCAGAGTTCGGATCAGTTCTGTGTTTCCTGTCAAAGACTTTACAGCATTGGTCAGCAGTACGTGCTTGGGTGGTTTTGTCTTGCCACTGGTAACAGCAAAGACCAAGTCACTGCCAAAGGAAGTGGCAAGACGTTGAGCTCTTTCAGAGGGAGTTTCACACTCACACTCTCCTGTCAGCAGGGTGTGCAGGAATTGAGTGACTGCTGCAGGAATGACATTCTGATCTGTATCGGGAGGCCATGGCTGACTCACATCTTGTTTATTGATCTCATTCCTCAGCTGCATTCCTGCTTTGGTTAAGACATCTTCAGAGTTAGCTGCTCTTGCTTCTTGCAGGTCTTTTGCCATTTTGTGTGCTTGCCGGGCAAGGTCGTCCATTGAGAGGCTGCGTGGATAGATTAGAAGCTTTCCTTTCTCATCTGGGACAAAGCGTAGTGATTCTCCAAACTCGGTTTCAATCTTTCGGCGAACATGTTTCTTTGTCGCTGGTTTCAGTTGGATAATACCACGGGACATCATGGATCTCTCAAGCCTAGATGTGAGGTTTGTCATAGGCAGTACCTCTGGGTTGGGGAATAATTTGGTCCTTATATACAAGCAGAGTTCCTCGAGGGCTTCTGTCTCAACCTCTTCGTAGCGTGCTTCCTCGCTTTCTTCCTGATTTTCACCTGCACCCGACCTGGCGGCCGCTGGGAAATCATCTTTTGTGAAGAGTTTGTAGCACGACTTGTGGTAGTGACCCTCTGCAGCAACAAGGTCTCTGCTAACTAAACCAAGGATTCTCTGGTTGAGTTTCCTTATTGCTGCTCTGCGAATCTTCTCATCTGCTCGTAGCTCAACACACTGTATGAGTGGCTCCCTTGTCTTTGTTGTTTTTATGTACTTGCTTGACTTCTCGCAGAAGATACATCCTTTGGCATACACCCTGCTAGTACTAGGGGCATCCCTTGATGCCCTCCTCCTGGGGTCGACGCTTGCTGATTCTATCTTGACACCCTTGGCAAGGATAGAATCCAGTGACTTCTTCATTGTAAAGAGACTACGACATTTACGGTGATAATGTATGTGTGGTATTCCTCCTTCTTCAAGGCCCTTGGCTGCTTCCAGGACTGGATCATGCTGCCTGATTTCTGCAGCCCTGAGCAATGTGTTCCAGGAGTCCAAATCCTGTGGTGACACCAGAGCATCGCTGTCATCATCAGAGCAGTGGATGATACAGTCGATCCGTGCTCTCTTCCTCGCAGATGGTTCCATCCTGCCGTCAAACAGTCGACACACACCTGCAAAAAATATCACCATTAAACCATGAACAAACAAACACATTACATGGAAACCACTCTACATATGTTTGCTCCTTCCAATAATAAATTATCCCCAAAATATAACCAAAAATCCTCAAATATGAAATAAACCCCTAAATATGGAGAAACTTGAAATACACATCGGAATAATTCTTGTAGAGAATCAAATAAGCTACAAGAGCTGTTAGAATATATTTTTCAATGTTCCCCATATTTAAGGATTTATTCTAGATTTAGAGGAAAATACCCAAAATATAGAGTATATTCCGAAATATGAGGAAATTTGAAAAATACCTAGGAACAACTCTGGTAGAGAATATAATTCTACATAGGTGTTCAAAGTTTCGCGATGATTGTGTGATGGATTTTAAAGAAAATGAGGAAAACGCCGAGCGTCACGCTAAAAATCTTTATTTTTGGGTAGCGCCCCTATTGCATCAAACAAATTAGACTAAGCTACCAGTGCGAGAAGGCTATCATATCTTAATGTACTTACAGTCACTCTATAAACATTTTAGTACCATTCGTGTTTAGTCACCCCAGGTGGTACCGATATCTGGCCTGGCTCATGGACTATATGTAGTATGTAGATGTTATTTGTATTGTGTGAATATTGAAATGTGTGCGAAACCATGAGATATTTCTTGTGGATGTGGAGGAAATTTAATATTCTAACTCATATTTTCTCCTGTATTCCCATCATCACCACCACCATTATTGTGTTGGATGTGAGAATATACAGTATATGTGTTGGTTATATGAGAGACCATTTGCACAGCAGCGATGGGAAAGAGAAGCAGGTGTGGAGGACCAGGAGATATTTCGTGTGGATGTGTGGGGATTATAGACTGCGATTTCTTATCATTGGATTTTGGGGATATAATTTGTGGTGTAATGTGCATTTTGGTTGTAGAGATACGAGGGATTGCATGTTGTGTTTATTGAAAGTTTAGTGCTTGGTGGTATTATGGAGATTTGAGGGTTTGTACGTGCTGGTTATTATGTTAATGGAGTATTGGATGCTCGTGTTATAGTAATAAGTGGTTTGTGGAGATATGTGAGTTTAATGGTTAGCACGCCAGGAATTCTCATACAACCGGTTCTTAAGGGTGTCTATTTTTTTTTTTTTTTTTTTTATCTCTCTCTCTCTTATCTCCCTTTCTTACTGGGTTGAATCTATTCGGCCTCATTCAGCCTACTGTTTTAAACCAGTATGCTGAATGAGGCCGAATGGATACAAGCCAGATAGAGAGAGAAAAAAAAAAGGAGATCACCCTCCTTAAAGCATCACCGCGAGGAAATAACTCTGTTAGATATATTAAGTCAACTCATGCCCATGTAAATCAGGACGGGTTTTATGGCACCTTTTTTTATTTATTTATTATTTTGTGTGTGTTTGAAGTGTTTATTTTGGCTTCTATGTGTGTGTTTGAAGTGTTTATTTTGGCTTCTATGTGTGTGTGTTTGAAGTGTTTATTTTGGCTTCTATGTGTGTGTTTGAAGTGTTTATTTTGGCTTCTATGTGTGTGTTTGAAGTGTTTATTTTGGCTTCTATGTTTGCTATGTATATGAAGTTTGTTGTGGTGTTTGGGTGCTGGGGCATTTAACCCCTTCAGCGCCATGACGTCTTTATACCTTAGATTCCGACTAAAATTTGATGATTTTATGCAGTTTAAGAAAGACCTACGTTACTAAGAGGGTTTATTGAGACCGTATTTGCCCATATGAGTCGAATAGGTACATTATAAACTAAAGAAAATCGTCATGGTGCTGAAGGGGCCAATGCTGTGTTTATTATCATTAGAATTCTTGAATGTGTGGATGTTGGGATATTTAGGGTACCGATATGTCTTTTTTTCATGATTGGGATATGATTGAGTGTCGTGGTTATCTGGATGTTGACGCTTTTATATAATCTGTTATTTCTTTTCTAAGGAAAATACCGGTATTTAATGTACACTATTATTACCTGTACCGGTACACGTTTTAGTATATAGGATTTGTACCGTACTTTATTTATTTATTTTTTTTTTGCGATATTACTCCGAGGGATATATTTGTCTAAATTTGGTTTTGTGTAAGTGTTTTGTATACAGTGGTGATGTATGTAGGATACGTTTTTTTTTTTTTTTTTTTTTTTTTTTTTTTTTTGCAGTAGGCCTAGTAGTGGAGGAGGAGGTGGGGATCAGGAGGTCAGAAGTGTGGGAAGCCATGAAAAGAGTGAAGTTGGGGAAAGCACCAGGAACAGATGGAGTGTGTGGGGAAATGTTGAGGTATGGTGGTGAGATAGTGATAGAATGGGTATGGAAAATGTGCAAACTAGCATGGGAGAAGGGGAGTGCACCCGATGACTGGAAGACTGGCATAATAGTCCCCCTATATAAGGGCAAAGGGGAAAGAGGAGTGTGTGGTAACCACCGAGGAATATGTCTTCTAAGCGTAGTAGGGAAGGTATACAGTAGGGTAGTGATTGAGAGAGTGAGAGTGAGAACGGAGAAATGGATAGGCAACAAGCAGGGAGGCTTTAGGAAGGGAAGAGGATGTGTAGATCAGATGTTTACCCTGAATTGTGTTGTGGAGAAGTATCTGGAGAAGAAACAAAAGGTGTATGTTGCCTTTATGGACTTGGGGAAGGCCTATGACAGAGTGGATAGAGAAGGTTTGTGGAAAGTACTTAGAATATACGGAGTAGAGGGCAAGTTGCTGAAAGCAGTGAAGAGCATGTATGAGGGTGCAAAGGCGGCAGTACGTGTGGAGAGTGAGCAGAGCGAGTTCTTTGACCTGAATGTTGGTTTGAAACAGGGGTGTGTGATGTCCCCGTGGTTGTTTACTGTATATATGGATGGAGTTATGAAAGAAATACTATCAAGAGCAGTGGATGTTGGTGTATCGCTGAAAAGGGAGGGAAGTGAGTGGAAGCTACCTATACTGCTGTTTGCGGATGATACAGTTCTGATGAGTGATAATGAATGGGAGTTGCAGGGTCTGGTAAATGAGTTTGGAACAGTGTGCGAAAAACGGAATTTGAAGGTAAATACGGGGAAGAGCAAGGTTATGGTCTTCGAAAGGGGTGAAGTCACAGAGTGTGAGGTGAAGCTGAACGGTCAGGCTATGGAGATCGTCAACTCTTTTAAGTATCTGGGCAGTGTGTTGAGTAAAGATGGGACTATGGATGAAGAGGTGCGGGAGAGGGTACAACAGGGGAAGAGGGTTGTAGGAACGCTAAAAGCAGTAACAAGAAATAGGGTGGTCAGTATGGAAGTGAATAAGTCCTTGCATGACAGTGTGGTAATCCCGACACTGACTTACGGAAGCGAAGCATGGACGTTGGTTGAGAGACTCAGACCAAGAGTGAGAGCAGTGGAAATGAATTACTTAAGGAGTGCGTGCGGAATTACATGGAGGGATAGACAGACTAATGAGGAAGTAAGAAGGAGGTGTGGTGTGGAGGTAGATGTGCTGGAAAGTGTGAAAAGGAACAACTTGAGATGGTTCGGCCATATGGACGTATGGAAAGCGAGAGAATGACTAAGAGGGTGTACGAGAGCGAGGTGGAGGGACAGAGGGGGAGAGGTAGACCGAATATGAGGTGGAAGGATGGAGTGAGGAACTACATGAATGAAGGCGGTGCTGGTTGGGGGGAGGGGCGTCGACTGACTGGGGACAGAGGTGCATGGGGGCGGTTCGTTCGTGGCCACCCCTTCGGGGATCACGGCGTCAGGCAATAGATAGATAGAAGGGTGACTCCTTTGACGGGAAATTATCGGGGTTTGAAAATGCTCGATCAAGTCATGAAAGTCAGCGAAAGGGTCTTTGAATGCATGATGAGGGAAAGTGTTGCTATCAGCGACATGCAGTTTGGATTTATGCCGGGACGTGGCACAACTGATGCTATCTTCACTCTTAGGCAAATGCAAGAGAGGTACTTAGAGAAAAACAGGGAGTTATACCTAGTTTTTGTAGATCTGGAGAAGGCCTTCGACCGGGTGCCCACAGGGAGGTACTGTATTGCAGTGGGCTATGAGAAAACTTGGAGTAGAAGAATGGTTGGTGCGTGTGATAATGAGAATGTATGCGGGGTCACGGGCAGCAGTTAAGAGTAAACGGGGGCCTGAGTGAAGAGTTCCCAGTGAAAATTGGAGTTCACCAAGGTTCAGTTCTGAGCCCATTATAGTTTGTCTTAGTCCTGGAGGCTCTGTCAAGGGAATTTAGGACAGGACACCCATGGGAGATGTTTTATGCAGATGAACTAGTTCTTATCGCAGACAGCGCGCAGGAAGCAGAGGCGAAGTTCAAAAGATGGAGGGAAGGTATGGCAAATAAGGGTCTAAGAGTTAACATAGATAAAACAAAGGTCATGATTAGTGGAGTAGGGCATGGAGCTATGGAAAGAAGCGGCGACTATCCATGCGCAGTATGTGGGAAGGGGGTGGGAAGTAATTAAATTCCATGTTGTGTCTGTAGTGACTGGGTACACAAGAGATGTAGTGGAGCTAGAGGACCTTTGACAATAATCATAGACTTTGAATGTGCAGTGTGCAAGGGAGATCTTGTATTAAATGACCCGCCTGTCAGTGTTGATTTCGAAAGTGTAACGCTGAAGTGTGTGAATAAGTTCTGCTACCTGGGCGATACAGTTTCCGCTGGAGGTGGCGCTGAAGCTAGCTCCATTGCTAGAGTCAGAAGTGGCTGGGGAAAGTTTAGAGAGCTGTTGCCACTCCTGACCATGAGAGGGCTCCCATCCCACTTTAAAGGGAAGGTGTATACCTCGTGTGTTAGAAGCGCGATGACCAATGCCTCTGAGACGTGGCCAGTTAAAGCGGAGGATGTCAATAGAATGGAACGGAATGAGAAGAGAATGGTGAAATGGATGTGTGGGGTTAATCTTAGGGACAGGGTATCGAGCGAGGAATTGAGAAGGCGTCTGGGCATTAGGAGTATCAGTGAAGTGATGCGCATGAGCCGACTTGGTTGGTTTGGACATGTGGAGAGAATGGATGATCAGAACTGGGTGAAGAAATGCCGGACTGTGAAATTGGGGGGAGCTGTGCGCAGGGGTGGACCTAGAATGACGTGGGCTCGGGTACTCCGGTCCGATCTCAAAATAAAGAACTTGACAACAGAGGCAGCCCTTGACAAGGCCGCCTGGAAAGCTGCCATTTAGGACGTGAGACTGTAACCACAGTCTCTGTGGACAAACGATCTTTAAACTTGTATGTATGTATGTATGTGACCTCTTTAATGATTTAGATTTCTCTTCTGAACCTTCCTCAATGTGTCCCGGCTGAGCCGAGGACAGTTCTACGTCCTCCGGCTCATCAGGTACTTTTATCACTTCCGGTTGTTGCCTAAATTGGGTTCTACACTCAAGGGTTCAGTGTGTCTCCACACGTTAGGCCCTTGTTTACTAGGGTTCTGGGAATCTGGTATCACTAGACTTACTTGAGAACCTTCATAGTTTTGGTGTTCACACGCCGTATAGCCACGGTATTGTTCTGCTAACACACTCTGCGAAACTAAAGGAGGCCTATTTACTGGCAAGTTAAAGTTCAATTTTGGAATGGCAAAATGTACATCCTTTTGTCCCCCCAAAAACACCTCAGACCCATCCCTGGGAGTTGACTCAGCCCCCTCCGTCCCTACCTCGGAGCTGCCAGATTGGACGTTAGGCATTGCGGAGGTAGAGGTGGAGGGGGGTGATTGTCACTCCGGCGTTAGCCGGTGACGCGACTGCGTCTCCTCCGTGCGGGAACTTTTATGACCCGTATCCGTTTTTCTGTGGCTTGAAGCCGCCGCGTCATCCTCATGCCTCTTATGAGACTTAGAAGTCTCCACTGAAGACTGCCTGGACCGCTGGAGGGGCGATCTCGACCTGGACGTAGAAACTCCCGTGGCGAAGGAGAACGCGCCCTCTTGTGGCGGCCGGGGGGGGGGGGTTTGCCTCGGTTGAGTCACTATCACAGCTACATACTAACTCTTTTGAAAGAAGTTTGGGCTTAGCTGGAGATATTGAAGTTGACATTGAGGGTGAGTAATTAAGAACTGGTGATTTTAAAACTATCTGCTCCCAGAGAGCTGCATCATCGTAAAGTAAATCCTTATGGGCAATATCTTTGGCATAGGCATTACAAATGTTCTCAATTTCTATTAGTGCCACCCGGCACGATTGATCTCTCTTACTAAATAATTCAGAACATAGGTCAGAGCAAACAGGACACCTCCGAGTGACCCAGAGGACCCGTGACCTATCTAGGCACTTACCGCACTTCACGCAAAGTTTATGTGCAAGGACCGGAATTAGAGAGCAAGTGGGTGTAGCACAAATATTGACTAGAGGCATGATGGAGCTAAAAAAAAAAAACGCCGGGATCGGCCCCTTCCCCTGTCGACCTGTGCTGCTACGGATGTGCTGTGATCTGGAAATAGAAAATTTCCAGGAATCAATGCTCATAAGGATAAACTGAGAGGTTCACACATCATAAACACCCCAAATACGGCGGAAAATTAGTTGTAGACCAACCGCTACTCTAACCTTCCGCTGTACTTGTATATGAAAAAACCTTGATGGTCTTTTCGTCTTTTAGAACTGCTTACCTGTGACAAAGTGTCACCTACCCATGCTAACCATTTAATTAACTAACTGATCGTCTATAAGGACCTGAGGGATAGTTAATTACCTCACTGGACTTTTCCGCCAAGCGTTATAAGTCAGATCATGCCGCGTGAGGATATCTGTTAGGGCGAGTTCACTCGGCCGGGCCGAGATTACTTCCCTTAGGAATTAGCATTTCCGCCGGGAGTCTAGTGGTACACCACACCACGCCGGGTTATTTGGAAGTTTCCTTTCCCGCCTGCAAGGCGAGTATCCGGCATCAATACACAGAAAGATCGCCAGAAGAAAAAAACAAACTGAGAAGGTACCGACTTAACTGAGAAGCCAGCCACTCCCAAAAACCCCACCAAATAAGTCAGAATGTCTCCTGACACCCTGTTTTCATGCATAATATCACCACATGAAAGCGAGAGTCACATCTTAGGGCTAATACACAGTATAAATTAAGCAATAATAAATACCCCTAGCCTACTAAGAATACCCCTACTGACGCTGGCCACGAGGCTCATGGTAAAAATCACACTGAATCTGTTACCCTTACCTCTGAAGACACAGCAGCAGCGAATGAAGAAAACCCCACGCCCGAGGGGAAAAAGGAGCAAACCCGGACTCTGGAAAGTTCCACACCACGTGTGACAACTCTTGAACCAGAGCGTCTGCTAAAAAACAATAGAATGCAACTACCTCATAGAGATGGCCTGAAGCATCGTCCCGCGGATGTACAGTGCTTACCCCAATTTTGCGAGAAGTTGGTCGACATTGCAGGCCGCAAAAAGTGGAATTCGCAAAATTTGATTAACTAACCTTATGGGGAAAAATGAATATGGTCGACATTTCATCAGTGACGGCCCAATTTTTCGTGATTTCCGTCATGTATTTGCTTTGTTTGTACACACATACATGTAATTATACATCCCACAATAAAGAAAAATACAAAAAAACATAAGACATTATCATTATCCTTGAGAAAATCAAATTAAATGAGCAATTGAGCATTTACCTAGACTCGAAAGATGGCTGGGCTTGCGGGGATGGAGGGAGGGTGTCCGAGGCTTGGGTGGCCCGGCTACCCCTCCCCCACCAAAAACTAGTGCGGAGAGCCCCACTTTCTTATGGCGCCACCCGCAAAAGTAGAGTTACATCGCAAAATTAGGTTTTCATCAAAAATTGGTTAGTGGGGTCTCGGTCGCAAAATTGGTGTTTCGCAAAATCAGAACACGCAAAATTGGAGTAAGTACTGTAATAGCCTCCTAAATAACTAGGAAATAGCAAAGCTAAGGCGCAGAAACAAGAACATATGATGCGCGGGTCCGAAGCGGACCGATATGGCGCCTATACTTTAGTACCCTAATTTAACACTTCCCTGCGGGCATACCAATAGGGCTGCCAGTCTTAGCTAGTCTAAACCTATTCTAGAACAACTCAGATATATACAAATGAGCAAAAGACTCACTAGAGTTGAGCAAACAAAGAATAAAGAGGAGCACTGGCGAGGCACGTCCACACCGTATGCGCGCAGGGGAAGGAAGAAGGAATGGCGTCGCTTGATTCAGCGTCTCGGGTAGAATCCACAAAAGACATCCACGAGTTGGAAAGCCTTAATATAACAAATTTTAAGTTAATTTATTTTTTTTATTTTTTACATAGTTTTTCGTAGTTAGTAACCAATCATAAAGACGATTCCATAAGAGAATTAGCGTTACACTTATGATGAAGTACTCTTTCCCCTGCGGCGGGTGTTTCAAACAGGCTGACCGCGGGTGCTTGAAGGAGGACTATTATATTAATAGGCATATCGTCAATGATGGAGGGGCCACTAATAAATGTGTATGTTATTTGGTCTCTATATAATCTGTGAATCATTTCCGATATGATGGAATTAAAGATTTTGTTTTCTCCATTAACCTCTGAAGTGCGCATGGGGGTAATTAGACACCTCTGCCTGTGTGCATGTATTTGAGCTGTTTCCATCACTAAAATATTCATTTTACCATAAATAGCATTAATACTTATCCATATGCACCTATTATAGGTTGATTATAAAGGTATTAACCTGTTACAACAATAAAAAGTGAAAACCGCGTTTGGATGGTCAAAATCGGCGATACAGGGCGGGAGTTACATAATGTATGGGTGAGGCAACCTCCTTTCCCGCCAATTTCCCCCAAGGCTGGAGAGACACTGTCGATCGATACTCTCTCTCTCTCTCTTGCACTCGCTTGCTAACAGTGATGACAATGCCCTGCTTGCAACTCGCTAATGTTAGCACGAAAATATACCTCAGAATAAGGGAATAACAGGGAAAATAGGTGATAACTGAAGGAGGGGAAGAAAGTGGGGAAGGAGGGGAGGTAGAGGAGTGATATTTTGCATGGCCCAGGGGCAATTTTTTTTTTTTTTTCTCTGACTCTTAAGAGTCTTCCCGCAGTCCGCCGGGGAAACTCTTTAGAGTCTTCCCGCAGTTCCCGGGTTAACTCATGATCAGCAAAAATTACATAAATGTCAATTAAAAACATGTTACAATATTTCCCCATAATTTTGTGTAGACACTTTCAAGGAGAAAAAACAATAACTAAATAAAACGCGAATCCTCCGACACTCGGAAGCTCGGTGCCTGTATGGAGAAAGACGAGGGAATATCTTTTGTTGACTTACTTATTTCTTGTTTATCTATGTGCTGGAAGGATTTTATATTTTTCAATTCCATCGCATTGGAAATGATTCATAGATTACAAAAAATCCAAATAAGACGTAGTTATATTAATGTATAAGGGAGATAGATAGATGCATTAGATAGATAGATAGATAGATAGAGAGAGCTAGGTCCAAGCGATCGATAAAATACGAACATATATGAGACGGACTTAAGTTTCTGAAAAGACAAAGAAGACATTTTTATTGACTCTCTTTTTCATTTTATTATGTGTGTGTTGGAAGGATAATATATTTTTTAATTTCATCGTATTAGAAATGATTCATAGATTAAAAAAAATACCAAATAAGACAGTTATATTTATGTATAAGGGAGATACAATAGATGCATTAGATAGATAGACAGACAGACATTTTATGCATTAATAACATTCTTAATCATTTATATATACCTAGGCTATTCTTAATAATTTATATATACCTAGGCTTGGGCCGCCAGCCGTGTATGATCCCGACTTTTCCGTGTTGTGGCCGACTTTGGAACTTTTGGAGTTACCGTGTCCAAACGAATCCGTGTATATAAAAAGTGTGTATATCGGGACCTGACTGTACAGTACTTAACTTCTTTTTTACACCTTATGTTAACCCTTTACATTTTTTTTTTTTTTAGTCTTTATATATGAAGTATGTTTTGTTGATCGGCAAGAGTATTATTTTTGGGCATCCTTCACGAAATGTTCCCACATGTTACCCATAGGCTAGAGTTTACTGGTTGACAACCCGAAGGGAAGAGAGGAAAACCTAATATTTAGTAGTGGCTCCTACGTCAACTGACGTAGTGCCATTCATCTTATATGGCCTATTTTAGCCCAACATGACATTAGAATTGATATTGGATTTGGACACTAGAGAGACAGTTGATTGAACCACACTTGTGTTGGCCAGACCAGTGCTATAAGGCACACTTGACCCTGAAATAAGTGAAGTTGTTGCAAAACTCTGCACATTAGTGTTGTGTCCGGAGTGGTTAAGAGGTAGATCGATGACCACTTGTTCCAAACCTCTGAGAACGCATCTGGTCCGCCCGCCTGGGTCTTGTGCCAGCGGGTCAGAAACAGGGGGAGTTTTGTCGATTGGTGTGAAGCAAAGAGATCTATCTGTGGATGGAACGGCTTTATCAAGCTGTTGAATGCTGTTTGAGTTATTGCCCATTCGACTAAGGTGCTCTTCCCTCGAGACAAGGCATCCGCCCACAGATTCGCCTTGCCTGGAAGGTAAACTGCTTAAATTGAGATATGGTATTGAAGGGCAAGGAAAAATATTTTCTCTGACAATCTCAGGAGCGTGTGAGATTTCGTTGAACCCTGCCTGTTGATGCAGGACACAGCTGATGTATTGTCCATGCGAAAGGCTATTACTCTGTGTTGAATTGTGTGAGCATGATCTTTGAGGAAAAATAGAGGGACAACTAGCTCCTTTGCATTTATGTGATAGAGATTGAGGGAAGTCCAGCGACCTTGGTTCTGGTGACCTTCGGACGATTGGTAACCCCAACCCAGGGCTCCCGCTGCGTCCGTGTCGACCCACACTGATGGTGGAGGATCTGACCAGTGGGCTGTCAAGGAAAGTGTCCAGAAACTGAGAAGTTTGGTTATCCGCTGAGGGATTGTTATTAGGGTATGAGGTTGAGTGACTGGAAAAGTTTTGTTGCCTAGCCAGATCAAGCATTTCAGTCGAAGTCTGCCCAATGGAACAGTTAGTTGAACCCAAATTATTGACCCTATCAACGACTCCCACAGCCATCTGGCAATTGTTTTTGCATGTACAGTAAACCCCTGCTAACTCGGACTCTTTTTAGTCGGAAACCCGCACTTCTCGGAATGGCATCGGCCTCTCGGAAATGTCCCTGTATATCTCGGAAATTTCCGAGTTGGACAGGATTTGTGTCCGGTTTACAATGTTCTCTCACTCGGTTTTAAGTGATTTTAGAATGAATTGAAGCCTGTGCCTTTTAATTATTGTGTTAATATTAATTACTATGTACTGTACTGTCCCTGAAAACATAATAAGGTTCGTATTTGTCATTAATATGATGAATTTCACATGAAAAAAACAAAAAACAAAATCTTAATTTTCTCTGGCGCGGACTTTCCTCTTCTAATTCAGAATTTTCCCTCTCTTAAGTCGGATATAATTTGGACTTCGGACATCTCGGAAAATCGGGCTTCTCGGAAGTGGTCTCCTCCCAATTAGTCCGAGATAGCGAGGGTTTACTGTAGTGTTCTGAATAATTTTATTTGTAATCGTCTGGCATTTGATGTTTGTTGTAAGGCGAGTGATTGGGTATCCCAAATGAGGCCTACCTAGGATGCTCTCTGTGTTGGGACTAAGTTTGATTTCTCGAGATTGACTCTGAAGCCCAAGCTTGTGACATGGCGAATAACTAGTAATGTGTGATCCCGGCATTGTTGCGGTGATATCCCCGTGATGACCCAGTCGTCCAGATAGAAAAGGATGTTGATGCCTTGTTGTCTTAATGACTAGTTTTGTAAAAATTCTGGGTGCTAGGTTGAGACCGAATGGGAGTCTGCGGAATACTACTGCTGTGTTTAAGTAGGGAATTGCTAGATATTTCTGGTATCTGTTGGCTATGGGGGCGTGCCAATAGGAGTCCTTCAGATCCAGTGCTATTAACCCGGCAAGCGCGATAGGCCTCACGGAAGGCTTTCTATAGCGAACGCGATAGGCCTCACGGAAGCAGGATTTTTAAAGGCGTACCAAAACGGCGCCACGCTGTCTAGCGAGTCACAAATCCCGCCACGTTTAGTGCGACATGGTACCTCTCGATGCCACCCACCACCAGCCGCCGCACGCACCCCACGCAGTCTACACACGCAGTACGCTCTCAGTCATTATGGAGCCTACACGCTCCCGTGACTCGCTCCCTGTTGACTCGCCCAACCCTGTTGCTGGCGGTGTTAGTGCTCGTGGCAGGACACGAACACGTGCCAGGGACCCCTCCTACGTATATACTTCTGAGGAGGATGAGCCAGTGCAGCCAAGAAGACCTACACGTGCTGGGACAAGCACGACACGAGGTGGGAGAGGCACGACACGAGCAACAAGCACGAGGAGTGTGAAGAGGTCATTGTCCTCAGCATTTGCTCTGACAACTGCTACCACAACAACTACTGCCTCTACTGTTGTAGCAACGACGCCCACGGCGCCCACCACCACCACAGGAAGTACAAGTGGCCGTCCTGGGGATGCAGGAGCATCGGGGGTGGTAGTTGGAAGGAAGGGTAAGGGAAAAGGTCACCCTTATCAGTTCAAGAGGAGTAAGGTGACACCTCCCGCCTCTACCACCCCCGCGTTGCCGCCACCACCACCACCACCACCGCCACCACCACCACCACCCACCACGGCCGCCCCTGCACCACTGCCCACCACGGCCGCCCCTGCACCACCGCCCACGCACGCCCACGCCCCTGCTCCACCACCCACGCCCACCCATGCCCCTGCTAATGTTGGAGGACCTCGTAGAGTTGTGACAGCCGGTCTAACGCCATCTAAGTTTGACGCCCTCCTCTTCCCTCCGGACTCCTCTGACGACGACGCTGCAGAAGGGGAAGCCTTCGATCCCAGGAACTATGGCTGGGGTGGTGATAGTGGGAGCGAGTCCGAGGAGGATGAAGACCGATATGAGGGAGGTGCAGAGGATTCGGAAGACGACGATCTACTTCTGCACCGTAGCCATGACCAAGACCTGTCTGACGACGACGAAGGTGCAGACGACGTGGCTGACGGAGGGGCTGATCCTGATCCCCCACGGCCGTATACGTTTGCCTGGTCTGAAGGGTCCCATTTCCAACCAGATTTGCACCAGTTCAATGGTAATCTGGCTGGTTCAACAGCAGACTGGCCCTGCAATGACCAGTCCACCGAATCTGACTTCTTCTGTGCATTTTTTGACCAGGAGGTATTATCTCATCTCGTTTCCCAAACCAATGGCTATTTTACCTGGGTGAGGGAAAGAATTGATATGATATCTCCTAGAGCAAGAATTCGTGCATGGGTCGATACGACTGTCCCTGAGCTCCTTGTGTTCTTTGCGTTGTTGCTCATCATGCCTCTCTGCAGGAAGCATGTAATGGAGCATTATTGGAAGCACGACCCAATCATCAACACCCCAATTTTCCGGAAATATATGGCTCGTGATAGATTTTTCTTGCTTCTGCGATTTTTGCACTTCGCAGACAATAATAATCCAAACAAAGCTGATAGAATATGGAAAGTTCGGGATGTGTTGACCATGTTGTTGCAAAGGTACAGGAAATTCTTCTACCCCTTTGCCAACCTGGTGATTGATGAGTCGCTCGTGCTTTTCAAAGGACGCCTGGTGTTCAAGCAGTACATCCCCTTGAAGAGACACAGGTTCGGGATCAAGATTTTTGTGTTGTGCGATTGTGAAAGTGGCATAGTGCTCGACATGATCGTATACACCGGCACTGATGTAGACATTCCAAAAGTCGGTGGCAACGACCCATTGGGCATGTCAGGGCACATTATGAAGAAGATGCTGGAGCCCTACCTGAACAAGGGGCACACGTTGTACACCGACAATTGGTATACAAGTCCTGCACTCTGCCAGTTCCTCCACGACAAGAAAACGGGGTCATGTGGGACTGTCAGAACTAACAGGAAGTTCATGCCTAAGTTCCAAGGCAATCGTATAGAACTGGACAACCCCTCCCACAGTGACACCGCTTCTGATGACGACTTGGCAGAGGAACAAAGGCTCCGCAGACAGGAACGACCAAAAAGAAAGAAGAAAGAGCACTACAAACAGCTTGAGAAGTCGGGGAAAGTTCTGGCGGTAAAGTGGCTCGACAAGCGACCAGTCCACCTGCTTTCGACTGTCCATACAGGTGCCCAAGTGGACTCTGGTAAATTCCACTACCGTACCAAGAAGTCTATCCAGAAACCTGATATGGTGGTGGATTATACCAAATACATGCGCCTTGTGGACAAGTCTGATTGCCAGCTTGCAGGCGTTGAGTGTTTACGTAAAACAGTGAAGTGGTATCACAAGCTTTTCCTTCACTTTGTTGACATCACGATGCTCAACGCGTACAACATGTGGCTGGTAAAAAAAGACATGGCCCCGAACAAAAAACTCAAGTTCAGGGAGTTTATTTACAACGTCGCCTACCAACTCCTCGAAAAACACCAACCAGTCTCCGGTCACAGGGGTCGCCGTGCAGTCAACCTCCCAGACAGAGTCATTGATGGGTATGACAGACACTACCCTATCCACACCGAGCTATCTGGCACCCGGAGGCTGCAAGTACAGTGCCAGGTCTGTGCCCACTCCACCAGAAATCCACCAAAAAGAAGCAGAGTCACATCAATGTGCAAGGAATGCAACGTTGGGTTGTGTTTGGGCGAGTGCTTCAGGGACTACCACTCACTCAAGTACTACTAGGAGTGGTACCTGTGTCGCCCTGCCTCAGCCAAACTCCTGCCCCGCCCACCTACCTCACTACCTACCTCTACCTACCTGCCCGTACCTGACCAACGTGATCTCAAAACTCCTGCCTGCCTACCTACTTGCCCGTACCTGACCAACGTGATAATATCATAACATGTACAAATTATAGTTGTAGGATAAGTTCATATGTTTTGATATATACTGTATATATATATATTATATATATATATATATATATATATATATATATATATATATATATATATATTATACAGTATATTATTGTATACAAGCAATATTTTCATTTATTATTTCAGTTTAATTCATTAGCCAGGCAATATTTTGTTTTATTTATATATATATATACCTATGTAATATTATACTTATGTACTAACCTTTTGTAACAACCTTTTGTAATAATAAAAACCAAAAAAACAAACAAAAAACAAATAAAAAACAAATAAATAAAGACAAACAAACATACTTACGCTCTGCTATTCATCAAAGTTTTCGACTTTATGAATAGCAGGGCGTAAGTATGTAAAAAAAAAAAATTTCAAGTGATATAAACACTCCAAAAATATCCCCATAACCTCTCTGGTTTCGAACCCACGTCTCTAGGCCTACGTCTCTAGGCCTACATCTCACTCAGTCCATCACTCTAACCACTAGACCATGACCGCTCACACTATACTGACAGCGATTAGTGCGTACGTATTTTCGGGCAGACGAATGCTTGACAAAAAAAATATATATATACCCTCGATACACTTGTGTATATCGAAGTATTTTGTATGTATAATACTTTTACATAACCTAACATATTCTATCATTACGAACAAACAGTAAAGAAATTTACAAGTAAATAAATAACCTTTCATCCATGAGTTGCAAGCAAATAGTGCGTAAAAATGGTAATGATATATCGGGTTACTCTAACATACTGCTCCATCCAAGAAGCTTTATCGTAGTTTACATTATAGCAACGACAACACAAAGTGTCTATAAGGTCTAAATTTGTCCATATACCCACGCTAATCTCACCTACTTACTGTAATCTGACCCTTTTGTCTCCCGCGCCACCCACCTTTCTCAATCACCACTCTTATTTCGCCTATTATTCGTCCGTATGCCTCTCTGCGCTTCATTTATCAGTGTATATTATTCACATGGGCTGCCTTACTCATGAATATGAACAGGTGAAACCATAAAGGTGCTTTTTAGGCGAGATATAGAGCGTTGCTTCTCATCAATCGCACGTTCTTGCCTCCACCCTCTCTCTCTCTCCTCCCGCCTGCTCACTACACACACTCGCTCACTCACACACACTCGCTCGCTCGGGGATGTCGTGCCTATCAGGCCATTTTTTTCAACTTGCAGCCACCGTAACTCCACACCCACATTTTTTTAGGGTGGATATATATATATATTGGCGGATGTGGCTGCTTATTTCCAAGACATTGATATACTTTTTTTTAAATTCTGTGAGATCGAATATTTTGCAGAAATACACAAATAACTACCCTAGCTCCTAGGGCTATTTAGCGCTTAACAGGTTAACCAGACTTTGGATGAAGGGTTAAGCGTATTTGTTGAATTGTTGACATTCTGAAAGTGTGATTTACAATAAATTTGTTGAGAATCGATAAGTCTATGACTGGTCTGAACTTTAGGCTGTCTCGTTTTGGGACTAGAAATAAGTGAGACAGAAAGACTTTTGATTTTGGAGGAATAGTCCCTAAAATTCCTAACTGAAGCATCTCTTGTATGAGTGTTTGCACATTTACAGGTATTGAGAAGTTGTTTGAGCACGGGCGAAGGAATGGCCGTTTCTCCCATTTCCAAAATAGACCTTTCTTTATTAAACGTCTGACCCTAGTCCCTTTTGGCCAGGCTGTGTAACTGGTCTGGAAAGAACCGGTCGTGCCTTGGGATATAATGTGATGCAAAGCTAGGTTGAACGAATCTAGTTTTTCTAAACGGTGTGTGCTCTTGAATGGCAAGACTGTTGTTGTTGGTGTGTCTGATTCTGTCTGTTTTGTTGTTGGTTATTTGAGTAAGAGGCATGAGCTGGTTGGTGATATCCGTGTGAGGGCCGAGTACCTGACTGGGTCTGATTTTGTCTAGCGGTGAAATTCTGTCTAGGGGTACATCTAGACTGACTTGATCTCCTACTTTGTTGAGACATGGTATTGAATCTGCCTCTGTAGGTATGTTGGCCGCGAAAGGGCGATTGAAAAGACCCTCTAGAGCGTGTAACTAATGTGGATGAATGCCCCAGTCTGCCCCGACTACTGTGGCCCCTTGAGTGTCGTTGAAATCTGAGTTTAAGAAAGTTAGCACGGTAGGCACTTATAGATGGTTGTAAAAGCAGTGTAGATACTTCACACCAAGTAGTTGTGGGGACTAATCTGTTAGAGTAGATTGGAAAGAGCAAGATTCTAGTCTTGATGTAGATTTTTAGAGAGAAAGATAAGATCTTTACATGCTCTGGTAGCCTCGAATAGGGCTGTTCTGACATTTCCCACTGTCATAAGAGTGTTGCAAAGAGAGACTTTCCTTATATGTGATAATGCTGCCCTAGAGTTTGTATCATGAATAGAATCTGCTACCTCTCGCATAGCGTGAGTGAGTTCTATTTAACAAAAGGTTGGATAATAGCCTATGGGCTTTTTGTCTGAGTTTAAAGTCCTTCTCCAACATGCTCTGAGTTGGTGTAGATAAGAGTGGGTCTGCTGAGTTTTGGCATGCAATGTTGGGGCCTCTCAAGAATTCCCAGAATTCTTTGGGAAGCGAGTCTGAAAAGTAAACAAATAGAGATGCAAAGTGATAATCCTCATTAGGGATTTTGGTAGGTGAGGTATCAGTGGAACTCAGAGCAAATTTACTGGGTTCTTCCGCCCACTCTGACCAAGGACCATAACCAACATTAGTGAGTTCTAACATTTGAATTTGTGATTCATTCAAGATAGTGGAACAGCCAGTTGTGCAAAGGGAAGAAAGCAATTTTAAGGCATCGTGGCCATCTGATATTTTGAAATCAGACCATGGTTTGAACAATTTAGTAGAAGAAATTGCTGGTACCAACTTATACACAAAAAATCTAGCATCTTGTGCTGAGGGGTAAGGAAAAATCAAGACATCCAGTACTCTACCCTCCCCATCCTTTGCTCGTAACTGACGAAACTCATTAATGTCAACTGACCAGTCTCGAGCTACTGGAAAGGAATCTGAAGTGTCTGATGTGGCCCAAATTGGTGTAAGGATGGGCACTTTGTCCCATTGACAAGGAGGACCATACAAAAGGGGTAAGGGTTGTTTAGGGGGTTCGGGATCAAGTTCAAGAGCAGTTGGTGTTATGGGAGACATAAATATAGGCTGTTGAATCAAATTGACTTGTTGCCTTGATTGTGAAGTTGATTGTCTAGGGACAACAGGGGAAGATGGTTTAGGCTGAATTGGATTGACTGCTAAAGGGATAGTATGAGGGTCAGGTTTGGTCAGAGCCTGGGAAGGCATACTAGAAATTGCTTGTAAAACCTTGTCTAGTTTACTATCAATATCCTTCAAAAAATGTAAGGCAAAATCTTCGAGAGACTCCTGAACTATAGTAGACACATATTCTCTAGATACCGTAGAATTCTGAGACTCGTTCTCCTTCAGATGCCTGGGAAGGAAAGAAGGGCCGCTCATTAACCTGTTGATCCTGGAACCAGGTGTCATCCTCCTATGTCTGATAGCTGGCTAACCTTTCTAGGTCTCCTTCACCTGGATCCTCTGGGTTAGAGGCATGTATATTATCCTGTAAGTCGATAGAGTGATTTCTTCTGCCATCCCTCGTCCTGGTCTTAATTTAATTAACTATTTAGAAATTGAGAAACATCAGTCTCTAGAATGCAAGGCTTTTGAGAGACGAGTTTGTCTTGGAGAGGAGTGATTGTAAGTCCCTGTCTGACCGGTAAATCTCCAACTCTGTGACAAAGACAGAAAACCTGAAAGGCATAGTGACTATGAAGATGTTAAGGCAAAGTAATAATAAAATCTCACCAATGTTAAAATAATAACTTTTAGTAAGGTAACTATATAAAAAAACATAAGATAAAAGCTTAAAGGAGCAAAAATATCAATATGAACAAAATTCAAATTATTTAGAATTTCGGGATGATATAAATTATACAATTAACGTGAGTCATGTCCGCCATTAACCCGGTAAGCGCTAAATAGACCTAGGGGCTAGGGTAGTTATTTGTGTATTTCTAGCCTTGGATTCTGACAGAATTCGTTATATTTACAATATAGACCATTATTTGTTTTCGGTATGCTTTTATTTTACATATATGATGTATATATGAACCTTCAAGAGTGCTAAAATAAGTGGGAAAAGCATTTGGGTGGTGAAAAACGAAGATATTGGCCACCCGGTCGTAATGTCAGGCGAGAGAGAGCTACAGTCAACCCTCCTCTCTCGCTGTCTGTGAGGTAACTGAGACAAGCGGGGCGGTGTGGGCTGGTGTCTGGGTGTTACATATCGATCTTTTCTGCAACCCACTTGTGCTACATTATCGCGGGAGAGAAAAATAACCGATAAATGATGATAATAAGAGGGAAAATAGGTGATAATTGAGGAGGGGAGGGAGGGGGGAATAAGGTGGGGAAGGAGGGGAGGGGGGTGGGTGAGATTTACATGGATGAGTACTGGAGGGGAATTATCTCACCTAGAGACAAATTTTTTTTTTTTTGATAGGCCCTTTTTTTTTTGGAAAGCTTTTTTTATGGTCCTGCTTCCGTGAGGCCTATCGCGTTCCCTATAGGAAGCCTTCCGTGAGGCCTATCGCGCTTGCCGGGTTAAAGAAGTGGACTGAAAGTGCGACGTCACTGGTAAAACAGTTAGGCTATCAGCAAAATATGTGTAGTGATAAGAAAGAATTTCTATAAATGACGCAAAGGAAGAATTGCAACGCTTAACAGGAATTTGTCATGGATATATAGTCGGAATGATAAAAACCTCGAAAATAAGAGCTCTGTAAAACCGCTGATGATAAATATTCACAAATTCTGGTTACCGCTAGACAAAAGCTAACGGAGCCTAGGAAACTTTAAAGGTGAATTACATAAGCGGCATACCTAGTAAGATGTATATTATGTATGCATCAAAACATATCAAGGATGCTCAGGTTTGTGTATAATAAAGTAAATTTACATAAGTAAAGAAAACAAATATTAAATTGTTTTATATCTGGCGGCGTCTGGTAGTTGACGGTCTTGCAAATTTCGAGCCTGCCAGTATTGTGATGACGTCATAGATTCCGATAGTTGTCAGGCAACAAATTTACCTTTAACTTGACCCAATTTATTGTATATGTTAGGGGCAAATTTAAGGATATTCCCAATAATGGTGTAATACTAGAGCATTTAATGTTCTGCTGAATAACTTATCTCACTTTTTTTTCATCTTTGTGTAATTCACCTTTAACCCCTCAGACCCGGAAGGGCTCTGAGGCATCCATAAAAAAAAAAACCCGCGCAACCCGGAAGGGTGCTGAGGCTCCGGCAGCTTGAAAGCCTGTAAGCTTGGTGTGCGAGGCGTCCATCCGACGCATGTAAACAACAGCCGGCTGGACCAACGCCACGCATCTCCGACCACAAGAAGGAGTGCGTCGCTTGTTCGTGTGTGCCTGTATGTTATTGTTAAGTAGCGAAAAGTAGTGTAAAGTGGCTGATTTTGCCACAAAGTTATCTCCACGGAAATCGTCATCACAACTGAACCAGTTGTTGTTGTTGTTGTTGTTCCCTAAGCTGCCTGGCCGAACAGCCCCGAGTCCCTGAGGAAGGCCATGGCCACGATCGGGCTTTCCCACAGAGCTCTCATTGAGTGTAGGTTGTGTTGTTGGCGTAAGTGGTTGTGTGAAATGCAGTCTTCTATGATGTGTTTAATGGTATGGGGTGCTGTGTTACATCCCGGGCAGGCGTCGACAACGGAGTCATCCAGTCTCTTCTGATAGCTCAGGAGAGCTGGATGGTGTCCGCATCTCAGCCTGGCCAGGTGGACTCTGTCCTCGCGAGGGAGGGAGGATTCGGAAGGATGGATTTCGGGAGGTCGTGCATGCAGCTGCGTGTTGTCTGTGAGTGAGTGGATGGATTGGCGAGAGATATGAGTATGGATGTGCTTCTGGAAGTTGGTTCGGGGTGGGCAGGGAGGGAGAGAGGACAATATTTGTGTGTGATACCGTGTGCTGGGTGTTGTTTTGATATTTCTTGGTGTCTGTGGATGTGTTGCCATGTAGTTTAGTGGGTGGTCTTGGTTCGTGGAGGCTGCTGCCAGGAATTGAGTGCCTCTCATGTCCAGATGGTCTTTGACTTTGAGGATTTTTGTTTCTTGATGTAGATGATCTGTGGGTGTAGTAGCTGTGCAGCCTGTAATGATCTTCAGGGCTTTGTTTTGAATAGTCTGTAAGGTCTTATGATGTGTTTCAGCTAGGTTAGAAGCCCAGGCTGGGCTTGTGTATTCCATTACTGATCTTATGTATTGTTTATATACTGTGGTGGTAGTTTCTTTGTTGTGTCCAAATTTTGTGTGAGCAAGTGACCTGATGTGGCGGCGTCTACGCCGTGGGACCACCTCCCGGAGCTGCCAACCGCGGATGGCTGCCGACCCTCCACGGCCGGAGACAAGATCAATCGACCAGTGGAGGACAACCGGATGCCGGCCGCGGGGAGCAGTTTCGGGAGCCAAACCGTCACAACTATCCCCTGCCCCCCCCCCTGGGGGCACGGGTCCTTGGAGTGGCTTCGGTCGCGCCGGGAATTTCCACTGAACCAGTTGACTTAGAGAGCTCTAGTTAACGCCATTCTACAGGTACAAAACACATCTACGCTTGGAGATGCGCGGGAATGCGGAAGCAGTCAAAATAACAAAGATACGGTAGCCTAGGCGTAGACATTTTTCGGCCAAAACCCCCGGGTTTTGGGGAATATATATGGAATACATAGCCGGGGCTGGAGGGTTAAAGAGAGGCATTCTAACTAACAGCCTAATTGACATAACAGAATAATATAAGGAAGAGAAAGAAAGAAGTAAGTACTATACAGTAATAAAATATATAATAAACATGGTCGTAGCAAGTGGTGGCGTTTCACGAACGTATCTCAGCTCTCCCTGAAAATGCTCAATACAAAATACACATCTATGACGCCTCCTTACTTATAAAGCAATAAAGACTCACTGAAGAGGCAGCAGGAAGCGACGTACTGTACGATGAAAAGACACACTTAAGGGGAGCACTATAACCACACGTCCTTCGTCGCGGAACGCGACCACCAGAAGGACGTATGGACTCAGCGTGACCAGCTGGCGGACGCGTGCATGGGAAGATTATATATACTTTTAAAACCTAATCTTTTACACTTAAATTTTTTATTTTTATTTTTAAATGGTTCCATTTTTAATGACGTTCCCTAGGAACTAAGTAAAGGGTTTCACCCTAGGATGTACTTTTATATATTTGGGGTCGTGTTAAATTTTCTCCGGGACCCTCACAGGGGTCTCCGGGGAGCCCTTATATATATAAGGCTCTCACGTCATTGACTACGGAACCATTACTAAATATTTTGTTTTCCTTTTCTCACTTCGGGTGTCAAACCCGTATTTTAGCCCAATGGCTAAACTGGAAGACCCCATACGCCTTCCAAGAAAAATAGAACCATAGTCATAGGTGACACTGAAAATACCTATGGTACGTCATTTGAACGGATGCCACTATGAAACATTAAGAAATTGAAAATAATATTCTAATGAAAAGAAAAAGGATTTGTTTTTCCTTTATATATGTTAGTTAATTAATTTAAGCTGGTGAGTTTCCGTGCGCTTCCCATGCGTTTGTTGTCAACTCGGGGCGCCTTGAATTTGCCTTCCTTGGTAAGCGTCCGCCAGAACCACACGACCTCCCGACCTCCGAAAATCCATCCTTCTGAATCCTCCCTTCCTCGCGAGGACAGAGTCCACCTGGCCAGGCTGAGATGCGGACACCATCCAGCTCTTCTGAGCTATCAGAAGAGACTGGATGACTCCGTCGACGACACCTGCCCGGGTTGTAACACAGCACCCCATACCATTAAACAGATAATAGAAGACTGCATTTCACACAACCACTTACGCCAACAACATAAGTTACAATTAAGTTGGGCGGGTGCCCAACCCCGAAAGGGGTTGAAATAGGGGAGCTATCCCCCCGCCAAAGGCGGCTTTCTAGGGCCTTTCCTAGCTGATGCCGAGAGGATTGGGTTCTAGTCATGTGGTGATGGGCTGGTCTATCAGAGTGAGAACTGAGCGATCTCTGCCATACCCATAGCTTACTCTGACTGTTCCTTTTACAGTAAACTTCCGTTAATCCGAAGGGCAGCGGACCGGCCCTCGTTCGGATTAGTGGATTTTTCGGATTATCGGACTTTACCCCTATGAACCTGTGTATGATGAAAACATCGAGACATTAGGCAACCAAATGACACAATGGTGCACACACACATATCATATGTTCATGAAATCACTTCAAAAGTTTACCATTGTCATTGTAGCCTATTACCTACTTCAAAACATTCAGATTAATGGTCAAAGGAATCTGCTGATATAAACGTCTTCTTCTTCTTCTGTCAACTAGCGAGTTTGTCTTGCTCTTTAAGATCAGATGTGGTTCGGGAAGTAATGCCTTAACAACGGCACCTCCCTGAGAAGTTCTTGTAATTTTCCTTTTGTGATTTTCCTTTTGTGATGTGCTCTGTTATATTATATTGTATTGAAAGCACCCTTGTCTTGTTGTCTTGAAAGCACCCTTGGGACGCTCCGATCACTGAACTATAAATAGTAGCGTATCGGAACGTCCAAAGGTGCGTTTTCAAGCTCAAGGCTAATACATCCAAAGGTGCATTTTCAAGCTCAAGACTGAATGTGCTTGCAGAAAATGCGGTTCAAGCCAGTAGCGCATCGGAGCGTCCCAAGGATGCGTTCAAGAGCAAAACAAACTCTCTAGCAGACGATGTGGAAGAAGAAGAAGAAGAAGAAGGTGTTTAGTTTATATCAGTAGCTTCCTTTGACCATTAATCTGAATGTTTTGAAGTAGGTAATAGGCTACAATGACAATGGTAAACTTTTAAAGTGAATTCATGAACATATGATATGTGTGTGCTCCATTATGTGTCATTTGAGTGGCCTAATGCCTCAAAAAGGGGACTTTGGGACTTCTTGAAATTCGGACCATTGGGAGAATTCGGATTTGGCCTCAAATTGAAAAATTCGGACTATTGGGAGATTCGAATCATCGGTCGTCGGATTAACAGACTTTTACTGTACTTATATATTTTCTAGATCTCAAGTGACGGCGTCTCTTGCGTGGATTGACCTCCTAATCTACCAAGATTGGAAGCCAAAGCGTCACATCTTTCCTTTGCCCCTCACTTTCTCTTCATAATTGCTGAGGGGCACAGGGCCCTGGGTGGGGCTTTGGTTTCCCGGGCGTTTCCGCACCATCCTCAGCTCCCCGCCATGGAGTGGCTTCGGTCACCCAGGCTTTATTGTGGTCGGCAGGGAGGGTTCTGTGGGTGCACTCGGTTATGGCCTTGCTCGGGGCCTTGGGGCTGTTCGGCCAGGCAGCTTGGGGAAAAACAACAACAACAACACAATTTACACGCTTTGAGAGCTCTGTGGGAAAGCCCGACCATGGCCATGGCCTTCCTTAAGGACTCGGGGCTGTTCGGCCAGGCAGCTTAGGGAACAACAACAACCACACATGTTTATCCCAATCTCAAAAATTCCGATTTGTCGTCCTCCT
>JBAKBP010021904.1:0-39804 GCA_037953745.1 Lithodes maja | reverse complement strand
ATTGGTTCACAGTATCGGTGTGTCTCTGAAGGCTGCAGCAACTGCCCGGGGTAGGTTGTCAGCAGCTGAGGCACACGCGGTAAAGAAGCGTACGGAAGGCTCGACACCTGTCCGGGACACTTTCTGTAGCCATCGGGGGCACGGGTTTGTGAGCTGGGGGAGTGAACTACGGAGGGTTGACTTGCTGAGGGATACGGGGGCTTCGCAAACTTTGTTGAGGAACTTCACAGGGAAACCGATAAATGCGGCCAGAGTTGTTGTGGTGCAGGGTATAAATGCTACGAGGTCATACCCACTTGTGAGGTTGGAGTTGAGAGTGGGAGAGGTGTGCAGGGAGCTGGATGTAGGGATCGTTGAGTGTTTGCCAGTTGAGGGCGTCGACCTTCTTCTCGGCAACGACTTTGCGGTGCCCACTTCCGGGACTCCACCCTTAGTCGTTGCCGAGAGGGCGGCCGACGTGGATGGTGAGAATCGGGAATGGGTTGGGAGGTGCCAACAGGATGAGATGGCCTGTGTGGTAACCCGATCTCGCTCTGCGGCTCCTGCACAGCCTAGCACTCAACCTCGGGGACAGTGGAGGAAGGATCAGGAGAAGGTTGCTAAGGGCAGGAAAAGGGACATTGATTCTGCTGCACTTCTCGGTGATTCGGTACTTGGACCTATAATAAACACGGGAGTTGACTCTGGCCCAGATATGGTGTGTAACAAGGCAGAGTTGGGTAAGACTTCGCGTGAGGCAAGAGCTGTAGCGAGAGCCACTAAGGCAGTAGAGCCTACTAGCCGGGGTAATGTCTTATTACAAAACCATCTTGATGCATTGACGCCCAGGGACATTAGTGAGCAGCAGCTGCAAGACGCTAGCCTAGCTCGTTATAGCAATGGTGCCATAGAGTTGGAGGAAGATGGGGATGCGAAGCCGGGAGATTTCTTTAGGCTCAACAGGATATTGTACCGCAGATTTCTAGACCCCAAATCGAAGTGGGAGGGCGGTGCGAGGGTAGTAGACCAGGTGGTTGTTCCAAATAAGTATAGAGAGTCCTTATTGTGTCTGGCGCATGATGTGCCGGTGGCGGGTCATTTGGGGGTAACAAAAACATTGGCGGCATTGGGCAGGTTTTTCTGGTGGCCTGGGGTCAAGGCTGATGTCTGTGCATGGGTGGCTGGGTGTGCGACCTGCCAGACAACGGGGAAGCCTAACCAGACAATCCCGAAGGCACCTTTGTTTCCCATACCTGTCACCGGGCCTCCGTTCAGCAAAGTTGTAGTAGATTTGGTTGGCCCTTTCCCGCCTACTAGTAGTGGCAATAAATTCCTGTTGACAATCATGGATGTGGCTACGAGATACCCGGACGCATACCCCATGAGAAACGGCTCGGCAAAGGCAGTTGTTAAAAACTTATTATTGTTCTGTTCCCGTTATGGATTTCCACGTGAGGTGCAGTCAGACCAGGGGAGCAATTTTACATCCAAATTGTTCAAGCAAACCCTTCAGTTGCACGGTATATGTTCTGTAGTGTCGTCAGCCTACCATCCCGAGAGTCAGGGAGTCTTGGAGCGGTGGCACTCGACCCTGAAGAGTATGCTACGCTGTTACTGTGCAGAACATGACACTGATTGGGATTTGGGTCTGCCATATGTTCTGTTCGCTGCACGTGAAGTCCCAGGAGAGAGCCTGGGGTTCAGTCCAAATCAACTAGTCTTTGGCCATAATGTGAGAGGACCTTTAAGTATGGTGAAAGAGATCTGGGAGGGCGAAGAGAAGCCGGGGTCTGTACTTAAATATATCCTTGAGAGCCGGGAGAGACTTATAGGTTGCATGGCAGCGGCAGGTAATAACTTGGTTAATGCACAGGCGGTCATGAAGCACCAGTATGACGCCAAGGTGAAGCTTCGGGAGTTTTCGGTGGGTCAGGAGGTAATGTTGCTTTTACCTTTGCCTGGACACCCCCTTTCTGCCAAGTTTATTGGGCCGTATGTGGTGGCTAAGAAACTGTCCGACCTTGATTATCTCGTTGCAACACCTGACCGTAGAAAAAAACATCAGTTATGTCATGTTAACCTCATGAAAGAGTATGTGAGACGCCCCTCAGAGCCTCTCACTGTCCCTGTGCTGGCCTGCAGCGGCCAGGGTGGAGAAGGAGGTGGGGACAGTCATGCTGCTGAGGAGGATAGCTGGGACGGTGTCATTTCCGCGGAACAGTGGGCGGGGAATACTGAACAAGAGGCTAGGCAAGCTGTAAGTCACCTGCCTGAGCACCAGGGTGCTGCTGTCCTAGGCCTGTTCAGGTCATACCCCTCTGTTTTCGCCGAACACCCAGGTCTCACTACTCAGGTAACGCACGACGTGGACGTCGGTGATAATGTGCCCTTCAAGTCAGTGCCCTACCGTGTGCCCCCGGTAAAGTTGCCAGCTTTACGGGAGGAGTTAAAGTACATGGTTGAGAGAGGGATGATCACTGAAGGTTATGTGAAGTGGACATCACCCGTCACGTTGCAGCCAAAACCTGACGGCAAGGTGCGGTTCTGCATAGATTTTCGTAGGCTAAATGGCTTGACCACTACCAACCCTTACCCTTTGCCTCGAGTTGACGACAGCGTGGACAAGATAGGGAATGCAAAGTACCTTACTAAAATTGATCTTGTAAAAGGCTACTGGCAAGTACCCCTGTCGGACCGAGCTAAGCAAGTTTGTGGTTTTGTGGTAGATGGCAAGACCTACCAATGTAACGTAATGCCTTATGGGCTTAAGAACGCACCTGCCACGTTTCAGAACCTGATGAACGATATTTGTGACGAAATCCCTAACTGCACGGTCTACCTTGATGACGTGATAGTGTATGATGACAATTTTGAAAATCACCTAAGGCACTTAGAGACCCTGTTTGGGAAGTTGCACGATGCTGGGCTGGTGGTGAACCTGAGGAAGTGCGAGTTTGTAAAGGCTACTGTGCAGTATCTTGGCTTCGTGGTCGGGTTAGGCCGGGTGTGCCCCCCCCTGAGCAAGATACAGGCTATCAATATGTTTCCCAGGCCCACCACTAAGCGCCAGGTCATGCGGTTCCTAGGTATGATAGGCTATTATAGGCGCTTCATCCGGGGATACTCTACTGTCTTAGCACCGTTAACTGATCTACTGTCGAAGTCAGTGAAGTTCTGTTGGGCTGCGGAGTGTCAGAGGGCTTTCGACCTAGTCAAGCACCTGCTGTGTACACATCCGATTTTGAGAGCCCCAGACTTCTCCAGGAGTTTTCAGCTGGCGACTGATGCCAGCGGTGTGGGTGCCGGGGCAGTGTTACTGCAGACTGATTCCGAGGGCTTGGAACACCCAGTGAGCTTCTTTTCTCGCAAGTTTAATTCGGCACAAAGGAATTACTCGACTATAGAGAAGGAGCTTCTTGCTATCGTTTTGTCGCTCAAACATTTCGAAGTTTATGTTCCAGCCTACGGCCCGGTAGTGACGATTTATACGGACCATCATCCCTTGAAATTCCTAAATCAGTTTCACAATCGGAATATGCGGTTGACCAGGTGGTCCCTAATGCTCCAAGAGTATAATCTCAACATTCAGCATATTGCCGGGAGTGAGAACGTGATAGCAGATTGTCTATCAAGGGTTGATGATCCAGGATAGTCGTGCACGGTGTGTGGGTTGAGCAGGAGTAAAATTAGGCTATCATAACGCCGTCCAAAAAGATTATAAAACAATAAAATAAACGAGAATTTTTTTTTAGTTTTGTAAGTCTTTATTGTTGTAGCATGATGCATGCGATATTGTGTTTTATGTATAATTCACTCTTCAGTTGTTGTGCACCTTTTGCAATTAGTGGCAGCTAAGGGTAGCAGGTCGGTTGGTTGCCTGTCAGATTTTGATAATGCTTCTAAGGTCGATTATCTAAAATCTTGGGGGGGCTGTGACGCACCCAGTGCGTGGCAACGCAACCTGATTGTACTCCTTGGTACTCCACTGTACCGCCCGTACCACTGTACCGTGCTGGCTGCCTATATTGAGTGTGACAACGTATAACTATGTTCTTTGTATCTCTGCAAAGGTCTCGTCATGTGCTAACCAGTGGTGGGTTTTGTTTTAAGCCATGTCGAGACCTTCCATTTAATATGTAGTATCAATAGAGAAGTTGATAGATAGGACAATGAGAGTTCAGAGAGAGAGAGTGAGTTAGGCTTCAGAGCGAGAGGGTAGCAATGCGCCACGCTGCCGGGGGGGTGGTTGCCAGACGTATGGACTGGTTGGCAGCCTTGCGCTTATAGCTAGGCGCGACAGGGTTGGTAGTCCATTGCCGCCTGCCTATGCTGCCTGGGCTGCCCATGTTGTCGTACTGCACATTGCCTGGAGGCTCGCTGTGTGTTCCATGATCAGGTTGCCTAGAACCTTTGAGATTCTAACATCCCTTGCCCTCTCCCCCAATTTCTCACGGTTGCACTCTTTCTCTCTGACGACATTACTCTCATTTCATTCTTCTCTCTATTTAAATGCATACCCTTCCCTTGAGGTCCTAAAGGAGTTTCAGCACTCACCTCTCGTATTACTCTTAGGACAAGCATATATTTACATGTATTAGATTTAAGGGGTTAATGTGAACAGCGATCTTCTTGATGAGGATAGTTGGTGAACGTTCTACATGTTCACGAGTTATATGCCCCGCTCATCATCCAATTTGTGACTAGACTGGTGCCATGTGTAAGAGCCCGACCATGCCCAGGAGTTGTCTGTAGAGGGGCGAGGACTTAGCCTTGATTTGCCTACCGAGCCAGGAGCGAGTGCAGTACCAGAGACTACAGCTCGCTCGTAGTGCCGGTATAGTAGAGTAACGTAATTTATCTGTCCTTGTGTTCTCTGCAGTCTTTTCCTGGGTTCTCGCTTTCGGTGCTGGGACTCGTTGTTCCTGTGACTTGGCCTGCTAGCTAGAACACATGGGGATGATGAGTGGGTTATATCTTTATTTTACTATGCATTGCAGCTCTCTTTAAGTTTATGTATGTAACACTTTACAATACACATTACTCACACACAAGACAACACTATTAATACTTTCATGTATCAATTAACTGCACTGTCGTTTTGCTGCTGTGTCCGGAGTTCTATTGCGTAGGGCGCATACGGACTCAGAGGGGAGACAGAGTGAGAGAAGCGAAGTAGCCTATGCGGTAGTAGGCTACCGGCGCAGTACTGTTGCCTGCAACCTTTTAGTTATTCCAAGTATAGATTCATTCTTATAATAAGTGACTACTATTTATGTTCCTTCCATGTGTATTATTAGGTATCTACTGGATCATGAACATCTTGTATGCTACATGCTAGTGCATGTTAGTAGGGGACAGTTATTCTAGTGCACGCGCTTTCAAGTAGGCGTGTACATTTGTCATTTAGCATTTCACTGTCATACCTTTAGCCTGCTTCTATTCTACATTATTAGAGGCTTAATATTAACGTAGTTTCTTGAGTATTGCATTTCTTTATTAATAACGTAACCTATAAATGTCTGAGGGAGTTTAGCCTCATAGCCTACCCCTGTTGTACACTTTCGCCGAGTTAAGGTACCTCGTTACCATAGACGATAACTCTGTAGGGCGTTGGTGCTTTTGTTGTCTGGAGCATATAGTATTTGGGACTGGAATCGAGCGTGTCGTTGTCACATAAGCCATTTCTGTCCTACGATCAAGAATCCCGAATATGTATTGCCGATCCAGCCGTAACAGTGGCAGAGCCGGACTTAAGGGGAGATGAGCTGTTTTTTCTGGCCCCTTCTTCATCGTGGATTGTAGATTTTAAGACGTTAGGCTCATTAGTTTGACGATTTTAAAACTTTACACCCCACTTTTCGTGGTATTTAAGTGTCGATATTTTATTGCCCAGCGATAGCGAGCCTGTAATTTTAGAGTAACTGGCATTCGGCCGGAACACTTGTCTACCGAAAAATGTACAACTATAATCTTGAAGGAGGGTCTTGGGAGTAATGTTTTAAGCTTGATGGAGGTCTAGGGAGGAAACTAGTAAAATAATAAAAAATATACATAAATGAGCAAATATATACACCCATCTCACCTTAATTACATTCGGCGATATCTAATTATCCGCGATTAACTGGTAATTATATCACGTTACGATATAAATGGCTGGTAAGGTCATTAAGCTTACGAGTTCAAAATTATCGTGTGGAGTGTTGGTGTTTCTTTATTTTATTTTTTATATTTTTGTTTTCTATACCATTTTTTATGCCATTTTCTATACCATTTGTTATGCCATTTTCTATACCATTCAATGCAAACATAAGAATCTGACCTCTCCCTTTTGAAGATGTCTTAACATGTCGACACTAATGGGGCTACACATGAGGGAGAAGAGGGTCCAGGAAAAAACAAAAACACCTTAAGGGGGGATGGGCTGCTTTTTCTGGTCCCCTTTCTCCCTCGTGTTAAGCCCCATTTGTTTTGAGATTATAAGACGTTCGGCCCATTAGTTTGGCGAGTTTAACACCTTTCACCCATTTCGTTAATAATTATAAAACGTTTCATGTAATTTAGGTGTTGATTTTTTTCCTGGCGAGCGATAGCGAGCCTGAAATTTTAAGAGGAACCGGCCTTCGGCCGGTACATTTTTCTACCGAAAAATGTACACATTAATCTTGAAGGGGGGGGGGGGGGTTCTAAACTTGATGGAGGTATAGCGAGGAAACTAAGAGATAAATGATATGCATTTAATTAATAGACCAAATAAATATAATAAATAAAAAAAAATAAAAAAAAAATAAACGGCCCATCTCCCCTTAATCTTGCTTTCTCTCCTCCCCTATTCCATTATGCTCAACCAAAGTTGACGAAGCAGCCTCTCTCCCCTCCTTTGGTTCCTGTTGCCCCTTTGGTGTGTGTCGCCCCCTTCTTCTTCTCCTGCATCATCAACTTATCCCATTATCCTCATTATCTTCAAGTGCACTACTACATGTTCTCCCCACCAATTTGGAGATTTTTTAGACCTTTCGCCACATATGTTATCAATTTTAAGACCTTTCACCCCATTTGTTGACAGTGTTAAGATCTTTCGTGCCATTTAGGTGTTGATTTTATCCTGGCGAGCGTAAGCGAGCCTCCGATTTAGGAGGAACTGGCCTACGGCCATTACATTTTTCTACCGAAAAATTTACAAATGTATGTCGAAGGGGGGGGTGTCAGAAAATAAACCATCCATCCACAAATTAAATGAAACGGAATTTTCAGCGAAGGGAATGT
The DNA here is from genome assembly GCA_037953745.1 of Lithodes maja. Taxonomy (NCBI): domain Eukaryota; kingdom Metazoa; phylum Arthropoda; class Malacostraca; order Decapoda; family Lithodidae; genus Lithodes; species Lithodes maja. The sequence continues at coordinate 32,562 of JBAKBP010021904.1, read as the reverse complement.
TTTACAAATTCCACAAACATTGGTTCAGCCTGCCTGATACGTTTATTGAATAGTTTCTGATCACAATTTCTGAATACGGTGATATTGGCGTCCAGCTCCGAATAATCTGACTGACTTTGAAAGGCTTTGTATTAATTGGATAACTGGGCGATATGGTGAACTGCAGAATCAATTGTATTTCGGTCCAACTTTAGAACTGCTTATAGATTTGTTGTTTATTCGAACATAATTCCAATTAGCACTTTTCTAACCTAATTCAAACTAAAAACATTTCGAACTAAATTCCAACAACCTACTTTTTGGACTTTTCGAACTTACTGACGTTTACTTAGACATAAATTCGAAAACGTACCTGTTTCAAACCCTGCACTATCAACACGTACTTATTACCACGTACGTATTTCCAACTAAATGTTATAATATTACCACGTACGTATTTCCAACTAAATGTTATAATATTACCACGTACGTATTTCCAACTAAATGTTATAATATTACCACGTACGTATTTCCAACTAAATGTTATAATATTACCACGTACATATTTCCAACTAAATGTTATAATATTACCACGTACGTATTTCCAACTAAATGTTATAATATTACCACGTACGTATTTCCAACTAAATGTTATAATATTACCACGTACGTATTTCCAACTAAATGTTATAATATTACCACGTACGTATTTCCAACTAAATGTTATAATATTACCACGTACGTATTTCCAACTAAATGTTATAATATTACCACGTACGTATTTCCAACTAAATGTTATAATATTACCACGTACGTATTTCCAACTAAATGTTATAATATTACATACGATCCTATTTCCAAGTCCCTGTATAAAATCGGAAGATTGGTTTGTGGGAAACAAGTTCGCAGGTTTTCCAACCTATTTCCACGTACCGGGGGAGTGCTGGAGCGACCTTGGTGACCCTGGTCTCTGGGTCTTCTCCTGGGTGACCTAGATGAGTGTGAGTTTAGGTTTTATCTGTGTTTGTTCGTTGTTTTGTGTTTTCTCTGTTCTTGCTCTGTCTTGAGTCGGCCACCCCCAAAGAAAAAAACAAAACAATAATAAAATAATATGAAATAGAAAATACAAATTAAAATGGGAAAAGTGGGGATTGGGCCTGAGCATATAGATAGATAGATAGATAGATTTCCCCCCAAAACTAGCACGAACTTATTGTATATACACTACCACTTTCCCCCTCCCATAAAAACACGCACGTCCCCGGTACAGAGAGGGTAATAAAAAACACGTCACCGGTACAGAAAGGATAATAAAACAAACACGTCACCGGTACAGAAAGGGTAATATAAAACACTCCATCGGTACAGAAAGGGCAATACAAAACACGCCATCGGTACAGAAAGGGTAATACAAAACACGTCAGTCACCGGTACAGAAAGGGTAATAAAAAGCAAGTCATCGGTACAGAAAGGGTAATAAAAAGCACGCCATCTGTACAGAAAGGGTAATAAAAAACACGCCAGCGTTACATAAAGGGTAATAAAAAATACGCCACCAGTACAGAAAGGGTAATAAAAACACGCCGCCGGTACATAAAGAGTAATACAAAACACGCCATGGGACAGAAAGGTTAATACAAAACACGCCACATGTACAGAAACGGTAATAAAAAAAAAACGCCATCGGTACAGAAAGGGTAATACAAAACACGTCACCGGAACAGAAAGGGTAATAAAAAATGCGCCAGCGGTACAGAAGGGGTTAACATTATCTTTCTCTCTTTCCCTGGCTTGTATCCATTCGGCCCCATTAAGCCAACTGTTTTAAGACATTTATCCCCATCCAGGTGTCGATTTCTTCCTGGCGAGCGATAGCCAGCCAGCATTGTATGGAGAAATCCGGCTTTGCCGGAGAAATTTTTCTATCGAAAATGTACAAATTTAGCTTGCTGACAAAACAAATATATATATATATATATGCTGGCTTGCTACCGCTCGCCAGGAAAATATTGACACCTGGATGGGGGTAAACGTCTTTAAACAGTAGGCTGAATGGGGCCGAATGGATACAAGCCAAATAGAAAGGGAGAGAAAGAGAAAAAGCGAAGTGGGTTCCCTTAATCCTTGTAATCTGGGGATGGCTTGGCAAGTTATGGCAACGCTTAACATATTTGCTGTACGCCTTAACCCCTTCTGTACCGATGACGTATTTTTATATTTTATTATAGCTATATTTGCGTTATTTGTTGGCGGTTTAAGAAGGATCTGAGGTACCGTAGTAAAAAGGGTTAAATGTGATAGTTCGAAGCCTGTTAAATGTCGGAGGCCCTTATTAGACTGAATAACATCGTCTGAAAGTAGCCAGAATAAAATTAAAAGGACGTCACCGGTACAGAAGGGGTTAAGGATTATGTCGCATAATTGACAGTTTATTATGGCTATCATCAGACGATATTATTCAGCTTATTCAGCTTAGGAAGTACTTATGGGAGCTTAAGAAGGAGAGTTTATTGAGATAGTATTTTTCCAGTTTGATGCGCACTGAAATAACTCTCTCTCTCTCGCTCACTCACTCACTCTCACTCTCTCACTTTTACACACACACACTCTCTCTCTCACTTTCACACACACACACACACACACTCTCTCTCTCTCTCATTATCATCAGGTCATCATAGCATTAATAACCCCCCCCCCCCAGCGTTATTACCCTGTTATTACCACCGGAAGTAATGAATAAGCGTGTTGTTGTTGTTGTTGTTTGACCTGCCTCGCCTTTAATTACCTTGTTGTCCAAGTGTATTAAGGGGAGACCGGCTGGTTTTTGGTCTAATAATTATTGGATTCATTTATTTTTTCAGTTTTCTCGTTAGACCTCCCTCAAACTTAGAAAAATCACCCCGTAGTCACACTCTCAAGATAAATTTATACATTTTTCGGTAGAAAAATGTCCGGACCGAAGGCCGGTTCCTCTTATAATTACTGGCTCGCTATCGCTCGCCAGGAAAACATCGACACTTAAATGTCACGATAGGTCTTAAAATTTACAACAAAATGGAGCTAAGGATATCAATATCGCCAAACAAATGGGCCAAACGTCTTAAAATCTGAAACTAATGGGGCTAAATATGAGGGAAAAGAAGGTCCAGAAAAACGGCCTGTCTCCCTTTAAGGCTGAGCTATGACTTCGCTGGTTGTAGAGTCGGCCAAATAAGTGATGTTTAGGCACCAAGTATATTTTGATCGATAATTGGTATCAGCAATATACTGTATATAGGCCTACTGTATATAAATGAATTCTTTATGTCAAGGGAGAGATACAACCATGTTCCTGCACATACCCTCCTTATTCAACATCTGACAGACATTAATACAGCACAGAGCAAGCCAAACGTAATGCCAGCTGGGTCATGACTTATTAGCGCGACCGTACACTCGAATACCCCAGTCTCTAGCCCACTCATACAAATTCCTGAACTTCACCTATTTTTAATCATGGAAGTATATCTCTGGAAATAAATGTATGCATACTATTATAACTCTCCATAAATCAATTACAAAACCATAATTATATACTATTTATTGAAAAGCAAATTATATCCAAAAGTAAATTACGATAGTTATATTTGCATGTGGGTGAATTTGTATTTTGTTTATGCGTGCTCATTGTGTTCTGGTGTGTTGTCTCTATTCTGGCTCTGTCTTGAGTCGGCCACCCCCCTTCCTCCCCCCAAAAACAAAAACAAAAATAAAAAAGGGAAAAAGGGGGGATTAAGCCTGAGTATATAGCCTAGATAGAAAGATAGATATTTGCATAAGGAAGAACATAGGGGATCCACGAATTATTATGAGTGGGCTAGAGACTAAGCTATCCGAGTGTACGGTCGCGCTAATAAGTCATGTCCCAGCTGTCATTACGTTTAGCTTGTTCTTTCCTTTATTAATGTCTGTCAGATGTTGAATTGGGTGGGTAAGTGTAGGAACATGTGTGTATATCTCACTCGATATGAAGAAATGAAGCTTAGATATTGCTGATACCAATTATTGATCAAAACATACTTGGTGCCGAAGCATCACTTATTAGCGCGACTGTACCTACGCACCTAGTCCACTCACATGTAGCAAGGGGTAGTATTTTATTTTCTAAACTATATATTTATGGAATATTTGGTCAATCATGAGTTTCCTTTGGTTCGCTCACAAGAACTTTATTAGCAATTCGGTTAAGGGGGGGGGTCACCGTTTTTTTTTTTTTATCTTTCTCTCCTTTTCTCTCTTTCCGTGGCTTGTATCCATTCGGTCCCATTCAGCCAACTGTTTTAAGACGTTTATCCCCATCCAGGTGTCGATTTCTTCCTGGCAAGCGATTGCGAGCCAGCATTGTATGGAGAAAACCGGCTTCGCCGGAGACATTTTTCTATCGAAACAGGTACAAATTTAGCTTGCTGTCACAACAAAAATACATATATGCTGGCTCGCTACCGCTCGCCAGGAAAATATTTACACCTGGATGGGAGTAAACGTCTTAAAATAGTAGGTTGACTGGGGCCGAGTGGATACAAGCCAAAGAGAGAGGGAGAGAAAGAGAAAAAAAAAAGCGAGGTGGGCTCCCTTAATTAAGAGTCGGAAGTCTGAAAGCCAATAATGTTCTTTATTGATAAACTTTCTGTTGGAAAATTATTTCACTAATGACCTCTATTGACGTGGTATTAGTTTATGTGGAAGCGGGCAGTCACACACACACCCACACATTTGACTTGAGCCCTACGCGCCAACCCGCCAACAGCACTTCGCTCTCGCTGCTCGAAATCTGACCATAACTTGAGTACTCCATTACTCATCCCCTTATTTGTTTGCATGAGCTGTAGCTAAGCTCTAGCTTAACTGCCCTGTAGTTGCTTTGCATGTAATTTTGCTGTGTTTTTGACTGATAAACGTTTGTTTATCGAGATTGCTTTTGTTTACATTTGTACCGGTTAGTGACGACCGACGCTCTAAAGTAAACAAACTATTTGCTTGTTTCATATATTATTATAAAGTTCTAGCACTTATTGTAGATATTTTAGCCCTCACTGTAGTTAAGTGCTTAGCAAACCACCCAGTAGTTATCTTGCATGACATTGTACTGTAGTTTTGACTGATAAACGTTTGTTTTTCAAAATTATATTTGTCAAGTTAGTAGAGACGCCGCCGATACCAGCGCCACCTGTGTACGCATAAACAAACCCTCTTCTTGTATTTTATATATCAAAGTCTAGCCAATACTGTACTTGGTTGAACTTTTTATCTTGGTTATCTATATAAATCGCACACACTAACATTTGTCAAGATAGTTTTAGTATTGGGTTAGAATAATTTAGTTACTGTAATACTTTTTGATAGCCTATTTATTAATCGCATTTCAGATACTTGTCACCATATTTAATAGGCCTCTCACACTCTTGCCAGGGATATTACGAACTCCATTATTATTATTATTGTGTCGACCACTGTATAAACTAATATACAGGCTTTAGCCTAACTGTGTCATACTGCTAACATAATTTTATTTTTATTTTCAGGCATAAAATTGTGTTCTATTGCTAACATATTCTTTTTGTGATCAACATATTCTGTTTGTGATTTACAGGCATTAATTGTACCATATTGCTAACCAACATTTTTTGTTACTGTACTGTATACTGCTTTCCAGTTTTCTCACTAGGCTAAATTAACCCTCTCCCACCTTTTTTTCCAGTAAATTTTGTAACAAATTACTAGTCCATTTACAATTTTCAGGCTTTAACTGTGTCATACTGCTAACATCAATTGTTGTTATATTTTCAGGCATAAATTGTGTTCTATTGCTAACATATTTTTTGTGATTTACATCCATAATATTCTTTTTGTGATTAACATATTCTTTTTGTGATTTACAGGCATTAATTGTACCATATTGCTAACAAATATTTTTTTGTTACTGTACTGTATACTGTTTTCCAGTTTTTTCACTAGGCTACATTAACCCTCTCCCACTTTTTTTCCAGTAATTTTTTTAACAAATTTCTAGTCCATTTGTGATTTTCAGGCTTTAACTGTGTCATACTGCTAACATCAATTTTTATTTTTATTTTCAGGCATAAATTGTGTTCTATTGCTAACATATTTTTTGTGATTTACAGGCATATTAATATTATCATATTGCACACAAATTTTTTTGTGATTTTCAGGAATTAATTGTATCACATTGCTAACATACATTTTTTGTGCTTTTCAGGCTTTAATTGTACCATTTTGCTAACATAAATTTGTGTGATTTTCAGGCATATTGTGATTATATCGTCATGGCGCCGCAACGAACCTGCACGAGTTGTTCTGGTAAATTTGGCCCTACCATGTTTGTTGATACTGATGTCCAAATTTGTAGATTTTGCCAGCTCCGAGAGAAGATTGCGGATGAATTGAATGCAGCTCACCGCAAGATCGATGCCCTGACTACGAAACTTGAATCCCTTCAAGAATTTGCCACACTCAACGTAGGAGTGCCCTCGGCCCAAGAAACCACTACGATGTCAACCGCCACTCCAGTGCATACAGTACCGGTACCGGTACCCACATCAGCAGCTACCTTAGATGTTGCAGATAATAATAATGACTCTACTCTCACTCCCCCCCAGGACAACTTTCAGTTAGTCAGAAACAATGTGCATCCCAGTACCAGTACCAGGAAGGTCATCCCGACAACATGCCAAAACCGCTTCAAAATTCTGGCTATTGAAGAGGAAGAGGAAACGGAAGAAGTTCGGCTTGTGGGCGACTCCATGGTCCGTGGCCAACTAACCGAGTTCTGCGCCAGGGCACCCAGGACCAGAAAGCGATTCTGTATCCCAGGTGGCGGCGTGGACGACATTGTTGCGGCTGTGGAAGAGGTTTCCAGGCTCGCCCCCGCAAGCACTACATACGTCATCCACGTTGGATCTAACGATGTCCAACGGACGCGGTCAGAGGAACTACTTTGCAAGTACTGGCGGCTGATCAGGTCCTTCAAGGAAAAATCTAATAGAATCTTAATTTCAGGAATTGTTCCCCGGATTGATGTAGAAAACCGATTCTACAACATAGCTACCAGTACAAATCGCCGACTAGCCAAACTCTGCAGGGAGGAGGACATCGGCTTTGTCGACACGTGGGATCATTTTTACTATGATAAATCTTTGTTTTCAGGAGATGGTGTACATCTCAATGAAGTAGGAGCTGCACGTCTTGGTCGTCTGCTGAACGATGCAGTCAAGGATTTCCGTTAAAAAAACAGGGTCAACCAGACCCCAGACAGGGTAGTGTAAGTCAAATACGAACAGAAAATTCAGACAATGCACAATCAGTAACATCCAACTCTAATACTCTTAAGGTGTTTTATGTAAATGCTCGTAGCATACGCAATCAATTTTCAGATCTAGAGGAAATTGTGTTTACAGAACATTATGATATAATCGGCATTACAGAATCTTGGTTAAATACGGAAGACAGAGACTTTTTAGCCGAATATACGCTTCCTGGTTATACAATGTTTGAGAAAAGTCGGATCAATAGAAATGGAGGAGGAGTTCTGTTTTTTATAAAGGAAAGTCTTAATCCCGTCTTAATGTCAAAACCTCAAATTGCGAATATAGACATATCTTACGTACTATTAAATAATAAACGAGGAACTAAAATAACACTAGCTTTATTATACAGACCCCCATCTCAATCAGTGCAAACTGACAGTGAAATTTATGAACAAATTACAGAAATAACTAACATACAAGATACCGTAATTCTTGGCGATTTCAACTGACCCGTGACTAAATGGGGCGATATTCTTACTTCACACTCTGGACACGACCTCTATGCTAACTTGCAAGAGAGTTCACTTTTTCAATTTGTACAATCTCCGACCCGTGGTAATAATGTGCTTGATCTTGTACTCGAAACAAAAGAAGAATTAATAGAGAATTTGAATGTTGGTGATGAATTCAGTAACAGCGACCATCGTACGATAACTTTCACTTTAAAGTTTACTAGAAACAAATCAAATAGCAGCATTGAGAAAGTCCCTAATTTCAAGAAAGCAAATTTTCATAAACTTAAATCAAAGCTTAAAGAAACTGACTGGAGCTTTCTGACTAACAATAACGACATAAATACATCTTGGGAGTGTTTCACAACCACTTACCTTAAGGCAGTGCAAGACTGCATACCATCGAAAATACGGCGTCCAAGCCATAATGATAAGCCCAAATGGTGGAATAAAGATATTTCAGACTGTCTGCTTGCTAAAAAATTTGCTAATGATAGATTAAAATCCTCACAAAATGACGAAGAACGGGTGACATTTGTAGAGCTACGACGCAAAGCCAAAAAGTTAATTAAGCAAAGTAAAAAGACCCTGGAGTTACATGTTGCGAATCAAAGGAAAACAAACCCGAAAGAATTCTATAGTTATATCACAAAGAAAAAAGTAGTTACTTCAACTGTTGGACCGTAGTCGATGAAAATGGAGAATACACCAAAGACGAAGTACAAAATATGAGTAATGCCCTCAATACCTTCTTTGCATCAGTTTTTACAACCGAAGACCTCAGTGATATCCCTACACCATCGCCGATTCAGATTGATAATTCAGATGTTCTAAGCAATATCACTGTTACAGAGAGAGAAGTATTGAATTGTTTAGATAAACTCAAGGTAAATAAAACGCCTGGACCTGATACAATCTCACCTAGAGTTCTAAAGGAAGCTAAGGATGTTCTCCAAACCACTGACATTGCTATTCAATGAATCCTTGCAGTCTGGGACTATGCCTGATCAGTGGAAGCTAGCCAACGTAACACCGATATTCAAAAAAGGCAGCAAATCCCTACCCAGTAATTATCGTCCAATTAGCTTAACCTCAATTGTATGTAAAATGCTAGAAACGGTCATAAGAGACAGACTCGTAAATCACTTAGAGGCAACAAACTTACTTAAAGGTACTCAACACGGCTTTCGTAAAAAGCGTTCCTGTTTAACAAACCTCTTAGACTTCTTCCACGATATCCTCAACCTCTACGATGAGAGTAAAGCTGTAGATATTATATATATACCTTGATTTTCAAAAGGCCTTTGACAAAGTTCCCCACAAACGTTTACTGCTAAAACTAAAAGCGCATGGAATACAAGACGGTGTGTTGAAATGGATAGAAAATTGGCTCAGCGACAGAAAGCAAAGAGTAGTAATAAACGGTAAAGGCATCTAAATGGACCAATGTAAGTAGCGGGGTACCCCAGGGATCGGTACTAGGACCAATTCTCTTTCTAATTTACATCAACGACATAGATGAGGGTCTCACCTGTACAATCTAAACATTTGCTGACGATACAAAAATTGCAAATAGCGTACTCTCAAAAGAACAAGTTGACGATATGCAACACAATCTAGATAAATTGTCATGTTGGGCCCAAATTTGGCAAATGAGTTTCAATGCGGATAAATGTAAAGTACTACATATCGGATACCTAAATGAGAATGCAAACTATTCGATGAATGGCACTCAGCTTAAGAATGTTAACAAAGAAACCGATCTGGGAGTAACAATATCAAGTAACCTAAAACCGAGTCAACAATGTTCAGAAGTTGTTAAGAAGGCAAACAAAATAATTGGCTTTATTGGCAGGTCATTTGAGCATAAATCCAAAGAAGTTATCCTAACCCTTTACAATTCCTTAGTCCGCCCTCTTCTGGAATACTGCGTTCAATCCTGGTGCCCTTATTACCAAAAAGATATAAACAAGCTAGAACGAGTTCAACGTAGAGTTACCAAAATGATACCTAGCCTAAAGAACAAACCATACGAAGAGCGTCTTAGAGAATTAAATCTATTTCCTTTAACCCAGCGCAGATTAAGAGGTGACTTTATTCAAGTGTTCAAAATCATAAAAGGCATCGACAATATGAACTGTAGTAAGTACTTCTCTATCGACCAATCTAATTACACGCGGGGAAACGGTTGCAAAATTATTGGTAAATCTTTTAACTCACACGAATCTAAGAAATTCTTCTTCAATCGAGTTGTCAACTTGTGGAATGGGCTTCCCCGAAACGTTATAGACTGCAGCACCGTTGATTCATTTAAACTCCGCTTAGACAAATATCTCGCATCAAACCCGCGACTGACTGCGTTTGTAAATGAATAACTTTATTTTATCCCCCCTCAGTTACTAACCCATCTGTCCCCTACTAACTTCCTAATCCTGCCACGGACATTAGTTCTAGGGCAGTAGTTCCCTTTCCAATGTTCCCTTACCCACTCTAAACCACTGTTTGGACACTTGATCCTCAGTGTTTTGGAGGACAAGCAGCCTAGAAGGGTCACTAGAACTGTTGTTGCTTGATTTCCTTTGTACTCCTTTGTACTCCTTTGTACATACACGCACACACACACACACACACACGCACGCACAGACACACACACACACACACACACATGGACATTAGTTCCAGGGCAGTAGTTCCCTTCCCAGTTTTCCCTTAGCCACTCTAAGCCACTGTTCGGACACTTGATCCTCAGTGTTTTGGAGGACAAGCATCCTAGAGGGGTCACTAGAACTGTTGTTGCTTGATTTCCTTTGTACACCTCTGTACTCACAAATACACACAGTATATACTATGCAAATAATATACAAGAGAGAGAGAGAGAGAGAGAGAGAGAGAGCGAGAGAGAGAGAATAGCCAGATGACACAAGGGGCAAAATAGGCGGACATATAATCAAACACGGACAAGTCTAGAATCCATTTGACAGATGATGATGATGATGATGATAAAGATTTTATTCTAGCCTACTGAGCCAGAGGCCACTTATAAGGCTAGGAGACCAAGTATGGGAAGCGGAGATGCATGGGTAGGTCAGTTATAATTCATGGAATACATGTAATGGGAGAGGTCCCCTCATGCCAGAGTCATACAAAAGTTTGAGAATCCTGTATCTCCCAGTCATGTCATATGCCTTCGCTAAATACAAAAATATGGCCACAGTAGGATGGCGGTTTACAAAACCTGCCTGAACCTGGTGTTCGAGATGGGTCAGAGAATGTAGAGGAGAACTACCGGGGCGTGATCCATTTTGGTATGGTGACAGAAGGCCATTCGTTTTAGCATAGTGCATTAATCTGGGATTTATAATTTTCTCCAGTAACTTGCACAGGCAGGACGTGAGGACAAGGGGTCTGTAATTAACAGATGTTGGGTCCTTTCCAGGTTTGGGGACCGGGACCATGTAAGCGTGGCGCCAAATCGGAGGGACGTAATTTACACTCCAAAATTGATTATATAAATGGAGGAGAAATTGTAGAGCATCCTCATGGAGATGTCTGACAAGCGCATACGGAATACCATCGGGGCCAGGAGTAGTATCTGAACATGATTGTAAGGCGTGCAAGAGTTCAGACATAGTGATAGGCTCATTGTATGTAAAGGCCCGACCGCCATCAAACAGAAGGGACTGCGATTCGGCGTTGCATTTGTGTCAAAGGAACTCGTCTGTGTGGGACTCATCGGAACTAACCTTAGCGAAATGGGAGGCAAGGCAATTGGCAATGTCACAATGATCCAATATAGGTTCCCCCGTAACAGCACTTGTTAGGGATGACAATGAAGGGCGAGCATGCAGACCGTTTATTTTTCGGAATTTCTCCCATATTTGTGTAGTAGAAGTGCGGTGAGTGAAGCTAGATTTATAGGCTCTCCATGAGGTCAGTTTGCTCTGCCTGATCGCTCGCTTAGTCAGTGCAGAGACTCTGTTGTGAAAAGACTTCAACGACGAGAGGTGCAGAGTGTCACGGACGAGAGTAGGAATCAGTGTCGGGTTATCAGAATGCGGGATGAGCAATCGGGTCTCCACAAAGCGTGCGCGAAGCTGATGGACGGTTCTTTCAAGGCGGTGTTTAAAGGTAACCAAGACACTCAAAGCAGGCGACCACCATGGAACCTGACGCACCCGGGTTCGAGAAGACGTTTTAGGGATGGATGTGGAGGCCACTGCGTGGAGAAAATCCATGAAATAAGTGAAGTTCATGTCTGGGGGCTCATCACTACGAAAGTTACCGATGCTGCTGGACAAAGACTGAAAGGCATCCCAGTCAGCTTTGGAGATGTTATACTGCTGTAGTTGAATGGAGGGAGTCGGTGCTGTGCGCTGGAACAGGGAACAGGGAAGTGGTCACTGGAAGAACGTTCATTAAGGACAGCCCATTCGAAATGGGGAGCCACAGAATCGCTAGCCAGAGACAAATCTACAGCAGAGTAAGTGTCATGTGTGGAGGAATGGTAAGTATGGGCCATCTGGTTGAGGCAGCATAGCTCAGTCGTTAAGATCAACTCCTCAATGTGGGTACCTAAAATGTCAGACCGGGGTCTGCCCCATAAAGGGGAGTGGGCATTGAAGTCCCCTAATAAGAGGTATGGTTGGGTGAATTGACGAACAAGGGATGTTAAGTCATGTGGGGAATAGTGGCAGGATGGTTGGTTATATAAGGAGCAGATCGTTAAACGTGGCAAGTTGGGTAGAGAGATAGAGATGGCAATTGATTGGAAATGGGCTGGGTCTAGATGGAAGACCGAGTATGCATGGTCAGTACGGACCAGGATAGCTGTGCGCAAATGTCCCTCAATGGAAGGTGAACAAGAGGCAAGTTGGTATCCTTTAGGGGGAGTGATATATGGTCCTATTTGCTGCAAGCAAATACACACAGGCATGTGCAGCCGTAGCAAACGCTGCAACTCATCAGTGTGCAAACGTGTCTTATATCCATTCAAGTTCCAGTGTATAATATTATGCGTCATGAATAGGTGTAACGGAAGATTGGCTAGTTCGGGTTAGAGCGGTAGGGGTCAGGGTAGAAGAGTGAGAATTAGTCTGTTGGGGAAGCGCCTGCTCCTGGAGATCCGGGAGCGAACACCCAGGTTCACCAGAAAGAGGGTCTGGTAAAGTGGCAACAATTTGTTCAAGCTGATCTTTCAATGTAGTAATAAAATTGGGCATCTCGAGGAAATGCAGCAAGTGCCCCATGCAGACGCAATTTGAGTCGTGTTGGGAAAGAGGTGATGGAGGACAGAGCCATTCGGAGATAAATGAACGCACTCTGGCAGTAATATCATGTTCCGTCGAGGTCAACGAATCCTTGATGTAAGGGAGAAAACAAGACGTGCACCCACAAAGCGTATCGTGAGAGGAGACGTCATCTCGTTCAACCCGAGGCAGGCAGGCCGGGAGGGGGGGGGGGGGGGGGGGGACGATATCCTCAACGTCCGGTAGCTCTAGCAGGTCTGTAGGTATCGCAGTGGGTGGGTGAGAATCCGTAGGTAACTGATCCTGTGCCGGTAGGGAAAAGGTTTCCTTTGACATCGGAGGGGATAGGTTATGACATTGGCCAGTCGACTTAGCAAGTTTAGATGCTGTTGATGCAGGAGGGGGGGATGTAGCAGTATCGCGCGCTCTCTTACGGCCGGAAGGTACATCATGAAGTTGGACACGTGAATCGGATAAGCGGTAGGTAACTAGATCCGTGTCTTCTAGGGTGTGTTGGTGGCTGAAACGCTCCATCAACGCAGCCAGTGAAAGGGTCGAGCCAAGAACGTGGTCAACACACAGACAACCTGGGGCATGCAAAGAGGGTAGGGAATCAGGAGGGGCGATCCGTAGGAGGTAAACCTTTAAGGCCTTAGTCCAAGTGCCAGACGGTGATGAGAGATGCTCATGAAAGAAACGCTTACCGCAGGAATTACACCCACAGGAATTGGTATGGTCAGGCAAAGACCATGGCAGCACAGGGGACATGGAGCCGTCAAACGCCGCAACCTGCATTTCAAGATCATCAGGCGCACCTTGGCTTCGCTGGTTCCCCAGAGTGGTGCACTTCTGAGAAGGAGTCGTAATTTTACGGGTACTGGAGAGACGACAGGTACCAGAGATTGAGGGGGCAGCTCTCGTTTGACGGGGAGTCGACTTGATAAGGGAGGACGATGCCCTCGGTGCGGGAATTGATGAAATGGCCTTCAGTGATGTAGCTCGAGGTCGTGTGATAAGCCCAGCGCGGGGTTTGCGCTGAGACCGAGGAGGCTGAGACTGGACAGTAGACCGAGCGGAAGAAGGACCACGCTTAGAATGCGGGGTGGGCGACGGCTCAGGCCCACTACGGACAGCACTATGGGGATGATCTGTGGTCGAGACGTCCGCACCTAGAGCCGCAAACGCATTGCGAGTTGCGACGGGAGGTTGGGGGGAAGGTTGCGTGGCGTTGGAGGGTCTGGTGGAATGACCAACATGTGAGGATGGATTCGAAGTTGAGAACCCGGGAAGCTGTGCCCGGTTGTCGGAGGGCAATGAAGCAGGACGGGACACAGTAGCATACCTCCGCTCAGGCGTCGTTCCAGACTCACGCACTAGTCGCGCAGCAACTCTGAAAGGAATGCCCTTTGCCTCCTGCAGATAGAGCACTTCTCTGGCGAAGACATAATGAGAGCAACGCTTATCCGAGGCAACGTGTCGGTCTCCACACTTTGTACATGATGGGTCATCAGCGGAGCACGGGGAAGGGTGAGCGCCATCCCCAGTTTCTACCCCACAGCGCAGACAGTGTCCAACAGAGCGACAGTATTTAACAGGATGGCCGAATTTCCAACAGTTGACGCACTGGCGAGGACTTCGAACAAAAGGTCGCACGCACAGCGATTCGGCACCCAATTTAATGGAGTGAGGCAGTTCATGGCTATCAAAGTATAACTTAGCAATCCGAAGAGGAGGTCGATCGGGATCAGAGCCTCTCCTCGGGGATATCGTGTAAGTTTCAACTCTACGTACTGCAGGGAGATCTAACTGCAATGCTAGACACAGACGCGGGCCAGCTTCCCTGAAGTCATCCTCCTTGATGAGGACACTATGGGGAACAACAACCGTGCCCACACATTGGTTTAGCGATACTTCGGGGTGACCCAGTAAATAGTCATAGGGAGTGTCATGGTGGACGACTGTTTCTCAGAATGAACTTTAACAATTCGAGAGGTCTCCGAGTGATGGAACAGATCAACAGGACCCACCTCTTGCCGAAGGTAGACCTGAAGATCAATATCATCGTGTGGGCGGTTTTCAACCTTAAAGTACTTCGGCCATCGCGGGGGTTGAAACAGTGCACCGAGCACATCAGGTGCAGCATGAAATTGCCGCCTGGTGCGAGTTCGGGAGGAAGACTCTGGCAGAAACGGTAGTAGCGACAAGGAGCACCGTGACTGGGTCCGAGGGAGGCTTACCCGGAGTACCAGACAGGGCGGTATTGGTCGTGGCCGACAAGGTCGCCGGAGGAGCCGGGGCTGACACAGGAGTGGCAGCCACCGAGCCCAGAGGAGAGTCAGTTGGATTGGTCTTGGGAAGAGCAGGGTTCATCAACGCAATGTCCGAAGCAGGGGGAAGATCCGATACACTGTCCAAAGCCATGCAGGGGTCAGGATCCGTATTGTCCGGTGAGTCAGTATCCATAAGACGAAGAAGGTAAATTTATCTGATCCAAATCCCGTACCCACCAGGGAGCCACAATTAGAGGACGGGGCTACCGCCCTAGGGATCCGATCAGGTATACACCCTTCCCAAAGTACTTTGAGGGCCGTCGGTCCGTCGAACTAAGACCCAGTACAAGAGTCCGGGTTTGACATAAAAGGATCCCCTTGTTCGAACACGTCAGGGATGCCAGTTCTTAAAGGTGAAGAGGCTTGCCGTCCCACATCACCCTGTTAACAAAACCAAAGAGCAAGTCGGGCCAAGAACCAAGTGTCATTCGCGGTACCCCCAGAAGAGGGGGTAGAGAGATGAAGAAGGGAAAAACGAAAAGCAAACAGGGAGAGAAACAAAAGTGCACGGCAAAATTAGTTGGAGGTGACAGGGGGAGCGGTCAAATGACCTTGGCCGACCCACCTGCCAGCCCAGAAGCCCCCATACTACGACAACGGACCATGCATTATGGAGGTCCATTTGACAGAAACATACAGACAAAAGCTACTTGTACATTTCTCGGTTTCTCCTAATAGTACAGGCATTATCCCTTTGAGTACCAGCGACGTGTGTTATATTATATTCTAGCTATATCTATTAGATATTATGGAGCTTAGGAAGGATCTGTGGTATGTAAAAGGGTTGATTGAGATAGTTTGAAGCCTTATTACTGCTAGAGATCCTTCCTAAGCTGAATAAAGTCCTCTAATAGTTGCCATAATAGGATGAAAAGGACGTCCCTGGTACTGTACGGGTTATACGGAAGAAGACGGATGAACCTGACACAAATTTCAACAACAATGATTCCAGCTGTTTTTTAATCAGAACAATTTCCTCTATAACATATAAAAAGTCCTAATAAATCCGAGTGGAAATAGTTGGGGTGGTAGCCGTAGTGGAAATAGTAGTGGTGGTTAGAGTGGTAACCATGTTGGTGGTGGTAGTAGTTGTGGTGGTTATAATGGTATTGGCGGTAATTGTGGCAGCCGTAGTTATATTAATAGGGGTGGTAGTAGTAGTAGTGATGGTAGTCGTGGTAGCTGTGGTTGTAGTCGTGGTTGTAGTCGTGGTAGCTGTGGTGGTAGTCGTGGTAGCTGTGGTTGTACTCGTGGCAGCTGTGGTTGTAGTCGTGGTAGCTGTGGTGGTAGTCGTGGTAGCTGTGGTGGTAGTCATGATGGTGGGATGGTGGTAGTTGTGGTAGTATCGTGGTACCCGTGGTAGTATTGTGGTACCCGTGGTAGTATCGTGGTACCAGTGGTAGTAGTCGTAGTGTTGGTGGTCTTCTTCTTTCTGCTGTTCCTCTCAGGGGGTCGCCACAGTAGATCACTCGCCTCCATCTCACCCTGTCCCCTGCATCTTCCTTTGTCACACCAACCACCCGCATGTCCTCCCTCACTGCATCCATGAACCTCCTCTTTGGTTTTCCGCTTTTAGCTCTGCCTGGTTGCTCCATCCCAAGCATCCTTCTCCCAACATACTCCACAAGCCTCCTCTGCACATGTCCAAACCACCTCAATCTCGCCTCTCTCTCTTTGTCCTGGAGCCGTCGTACATGCGCTGTTTTACTTATGTAAAATTTTGTCCATCCTTGTGACTCCCAAAGAAAATCGCAGCATCTTCAACTCTGCTACCCCCAACTCTGCCTCCCGTCTTTTTGTCAATGCCACCGTCTCCATACCGTACAACATTGCTGGTCTCACTACCGTCTTGTATACTTTCCCTTTCACTCTTGCAGAAACCCTTCTATAGTAAATCACTCCTGTCACCTTTCTCCACCCATTCCACCCGGCCTACACCATAGTGGATAAAAAACACCATCTGAGGAAGAGCACTTTATTGACAACGTTTCGCTGCCCCCTCCCTGTCCTGCCTCCTTCCTTCCTCCCAACTCCCACCTCCCTCTCCTCCCCCACCACCTGTCTGGACGGATATTTAAGGCCTCCTATGTACCAGCATTTGTTAGTGACCTGATGAAGCTATCTGCGAAACGTTGTCAATAAAGTGCTCTTCCTCAGATGGTGTTTTTTATCCATTCTGTCTACTTTTCAAGTACCACTCAACACTACACCATAGTGTTGGTGGTAAGTTGTATTAATAGTAGCCATGGTAGTAGTTGTGGTAGTCCTGGTAGTAGTTGTGGTAGCTGTGGTGGTAGTAGTTGTGGAAGCCGTGGAAGTAGTTGTGGTAGCCGTGGTGGTAGTAGTTGTGGTAGTAGTCGTGAAAGTAGTTGTGGTAGTAGTTGTGGTAGCCGTGGTTGTAGTAGTTGTGGTAGTAGTCGTGAAAGTAGTTGTGGTAGTAGTTGTGGTAGCAGTGATGGTAGTAGTTGTGGTAGTAGTTGTGGTAGCCGTGGTGGTAGTAGTTGTGGTAGCAGGATGGTAGTAGTTGTGGTAGTAGTTGTGGTAGTAGTCGTGAAAGTAGTTGTGGGTAGCAGTGATGTTAGTAGTAGGGGTAGTGGTGGTAGCGTTGGCAGCGAACTGGTAAGTACCATAACCCACACATTCTGGAAGGAAGAATAAATAATAATTAGTAATAAAGCAAATTCTAATAAATAAAATTTAAGGGGAGATGGGTCGTTTTTCTGGTCCCCCTTACCCCTCATGTTTAGCCCCATTACTTTTGAGATTATAAAGACGTTTGCCCCATTAGTTTATCGATTTCAAGATATATCGCCCCATTTCTTTGTCAATATTAAGACCTTTCTTACTATTTAGGTGAAGGTCTATTCCTGGCGAACGAAAAGTGAGCCTGTAATTTTTTGAAGAACCGGTATTGTGCAGCATAATTTACTGGTTCAGCTCAATGGTTTAAGGAAGGGTTCTAGTTTGCTCTCTAAACCTCTATCAAACTTTTAAAAAAACACTACAAGACCACCCTTCGATTTAATTTGTACATTTGTAGGTAGAAAAATGTCCCGCCGAAGACCGATTCGTCTTCAAATACAGACTCACTTCGCTCGCAAGGAAACAAAAATCGACACCTAAATGGCACGAAAGGTCTTAATATTGGCAAAGAAATGGGGCAAAAGGTTTTGAAAATCGCCAAAGTAATGGGGCGAATGTCTTGAAATCTCCTAACTAATAGGCTAAACATGAGGAAGGAGGAGGCCTCGACAAACCAACTGTCTCCCCTTAAAGTGATAACAGTCTACGGTCCCCTACACATACCATATTATTGTTTGTGTTTATACCGACTATCAATGGACAATTACTGCCTCCCCTTAAAGTGATAACAGTCTACGGTACCTACACATACCATATATTGTTGGTGTTTATACCGACTATCAATGGACAATTACTGCCTCCCCTTAAAGTGATAACAGTCTACGGTACCTACACATACCATATTATTGTTGGTGTTTATACCGACTATCAATGGACAATTACTGCCTCCCCTTAAAGTGATAACAGTCTACGGTACCTACACATACCATATTATTGTTGGTGTTTATACCGACTATCAATGGACAATTACTGCCTCCCCTTAAAGTGATAACACTACGTAACCTACACATACCATATTATTGTTGGTGTTATACCGACTATCAATGGACAATTACTGCCTCCCCTTAAAGTGATAACAGTCTACGGTACCTACACATACCATATTATTGTTGGTGTTTATACCGACTATCAATGGACAATTACTGCCTCCCCTTAAAGTGATAACAGTCTACGGTACCTACACATACCATATTATTGTTGGTGTTTATACCGACTATCAATGGACAATTACTGCCTCCCCTTAAAGTGATAACAGTCTACGGTACCTACACATACCATATTATTGTTGGTGTTTATACCGGCTATCAATGGACATTACTGCCTCCCCTTAAAGTGATAACAGTCTACGGTACCTACACATACCATATTATTGTTGGTGTTTATACCGGCTATCAATGGACAATTACTGCCTCCCCTTAAAGTGATAACAGTCTACGGTAACCTACACATACCATATATTGTTGGTGTTTATACTGGCTATCAATGGACAATTACTGCCTCCCCTTAAAGTGATAACAGTCTACGGTACCTACACATACCATATTATTGTTGGTGTTTATACCGGCTATCAATGGACAATTACTGCCTCCCCTTAGAGTGATAACAGTCTACGGTACCTACACATACCATATTATTGTTGGTGTTTATACCGGCTATCAATGGACAATACTGCCTCCCTTAGAGTGATAACAGTCTACGGTACCTACACATACCATATTATTGTTGGTGTTTATACCGGCTATCAATGGACAATTACTGCCTCCCCTTAGAGTGATAACAGTCTACGGTACCTACACATACCATATTATTGTTGGTGTTTATACCGGCTATCAATGGACAATTACTGCCTCCCCTTAAAGTGATAACAGTCTACGGTCCCTACACATACCATTTTATTGTTGGTGTTTATACCGACATCAATGGACAATTACTGCCTCCCCTTAAAGTGATAACAGTCTACGGTACCTACACATACCATATTATTGTTGGTGTTTATACCGACTATCAATGGACAATTACTGCCTCCCCTTAAAGTGATAACAGTCTACGGTACCTACACATACCATATTATTGTTGGTGTTTATACCGACTATCAATGGACAATTACTGCCTCCCCTTAAAGTGATAACAGTCTACGGTACCTACACATACCATATTATTGTTGGTGTTTATACCGACTATCAATGGACAATTACTGCCTCCCCTTAAAGTGATAACAGTCTACGGTACCTACACATACCATATTATTGTTGGTGTTTATACCGACTATCAATGGACAATTACTGCCTCCCCTTAAAGTGATAACAGTCTACGGTACCTACACATACCATATTATTGTTGGTGTTTATACCGACTATCAATGGACAATTACTGCCTCCCCTTAAAGTGATAACAGTCTACGGTACCTACACATACCATATTATTGTTGGTGTTTATACCGACTATCAATGGACAATTACTGCCTCCCTTAAAGTGATAACAGTCTACGGTACCTACACATACCATATTATTGTTGGTGTTTATACCGGCTATCAATGGACAATTACTGCCTCCCCTTAAAGTGATAACAGTCTACGGTACCTACACATACCATATTATTGTTGGGTTTATACCGGCTATCAATGGACAATTACTGCCTCCCTTAAAGTGATAACAGTCTACGGTACCTACACATACCTATTATTGTTGGTGTTATACCGGCAATCAATGGACAATTACTGCCTCCCCTTAGAGTGATAACAGTCTACGGTACCTACACATACCATATTATTGTTGGTGTTTATACCGGCTATCAATGGACAATTACTGCTCCCCTTAGAGTGATAACAGTCTACGGTACCTACACATACCATATTATTGTTGGTGTTTATACCGGCTATCAATGGACAATTACTGCCTCCCCTTAGAGTGATAACAGTCTACGGTACCTACACATACCATATTATTGTTGGTGTTTATACCGGCTATCAATGGACAATTACTGCCTCCCCTTAAAGTGATAACAGTCTACGGTACCTACACATACCATATTATTGTTGGTGTTTATACCGGCTATCAATGGACAATTACTGCCTCCCCTTAAAGTGATAACAGTCTACGGTACCTACACATACCATATTATTGTTGGTGTTTATACCGGCTATCAATGGACAATTACTTCCTCCCTTAGAGTGATAACAGTCTACGGTACCTACACATACCATATTATTTGTTGGTGTTATACCGGCTATCAATGGACAATTACTGCCTCCCCTTAGAGTGATAACTGTCTACGGTACCTACACATACCTACACATACCATATTATTGTTGGTGTTTATACCGGCTATCAATGGACAATTACTGCCTCCCCTTAGAGTGATAACAGTCTACGGTCTTCTCTTCTCATTCCATTCCATTCTATTGATATCCTATGCTTTAACCGGCCACGTCTCCGAGGCATAAGTCATCGCACTCCTAACACAGGAGGTATACACCTTCCCTTTAAGGTGAAGTGAGAGTCCTCTCATGGGTGTGAGGTAGTGAGGGGAAGACTATGCAGAGGAGGATGGTTGAGGCCTGAGGTAGTGGTGGTGGTGGTGGTGGTGGTGGTAGTAGTAGTCGTAGTATTCGTAGTAGTAGTAGTAGTAGTAGTAGTAGTAGCAGTAGTAATAGTAGAATTGTGATGGAACTGGTATTGTGAAGTGATATAGGATGGTAGTGGTATTATGAGGTGGCATAGGCTTGTGGTGGTATTGTGAGGTGGTATAGGCTTGTGGTGGTGGTATTGGTATTTTCCAGGCCACCACCATCACCTCCACCATCATACACTCGTCTCCAGGTCCTCATGCAACATTGTCTGCAACTGCTCCTGACCTGAAAAAAGTACAATTCGTATTATTATGTTTTTTTTCCCCACCAACCAACTTCACCTCTAAACTCAATTAATGAAATCATCAAACACATATGGCACTCCAAGGATTCGAACCTAGGATACTCACATCGAAATTCCGCGCATTTATGCATTACGCTATCAAGACAGTTAAGGGGAGGCAGCCCGTTTGTTTGGTCAACTAATTAATGTTTTCATATATTTTGTTAGTTTCCCCCCTAGACCTCCATCAAGCTTAAAAAAACACACCCTAGACCCCCCTTCAAGATAAATTTGTAAATTTTTCGGTAGAAAAAAATTCCGGCCGAAGGCCGGTTCCTCTTAAAATTGCAGGCTCGCTATCACTCGCCAGGAAGTAATCGACACCTAAATGGCACGAAAGGTCTTAAAATTGACAACAAAATGGTGGCGAAAAGGGTTAAAATCGCCAAACTAATGGGCCGAACGTCTTATAATCTCAAAACTAGTGGGGCTAAACATTAGGGAGAAGGGGGTCCAGAAAAACGGTCTGCCTCCCCTTAAGTTGTATAACACACCATTAATGAGAATATAGAAGAGAACATAAGCTGCGGATGGGTAGCGCAAAGATCCAATGAAGGGCACCTATTATCCCATTCATAGAAATACTCTCCATTGACCAGGGCGCTCTCGTTAACCCTTTGAATACCAGCGACGTGTATTTTATTTTGTTCGAGCTATATTTAGACGATATTATGCAGCTTAGGAAGGATCTGTGGTAGTCAAAAGGGTTGGTTGAGATAGTTTGAAGCCTTATTATTACACGAAAGCACGAGAGCGAGAGAGAGAGAGAGAGAGAGAGGGGGGGGGGGGGTACAAAATGTGTGAGCCACTTACAGGAGCACCAGCGGGGCCAAAATGAGAAACATACCAGGCGAGTCTCCTGACGAGGGAGGGGGTGGGGGGGGGGGGGGGGGGGGCCTCAGGAAACAGGCTTCTTCCGGCATATTTCTCTCCTGTTTCTTCTCCTTCATCCTCACCCTTATTCCGCTCCCCCCCACCCCTCCCCCTCACATTAACCCCTTCTGTACCTTTTGTGCCATTTAGGTGTCGATTTTTTTCTGGCGAGCGATAGCGAGCCTGTAATTTTAAGAGAAACCGGCCTTGGCCGGGAAATTTTTCTACCGAAAAATTTACACATTTATCTTGAAGGGGTGGGGTCTTGGGGGTGCTTTTTCTAAGCTTGGTGGAGGTCTAGGGACGAAACTAAACAATATAGTCCATGAGCCAAGACCCGAATTTTGGGATATCGGTACCACCCGGGGTGACTAATTCTCTTAGGTGTTTTTAGCTTGCTACATGTCTCTAGTTTATGTTTTGATATGATAGCCCTTGCACATTGGTAGCTTAATGGTCGTTATCACTTCTTGAATAGACATACCCTACCGAAAATTCCGAAATTTTTTAAAATGTCAAATTTGGGGACAGGAATGCCTAAATGTCAACAAAATGCATATAGTAATTGTCACATTTAATACAAGTCCTGTAAATACACACTAAGCATGCCATGGGCTTGTACATACTATTATGGCAAATTACTACTCCTAAATATCATCTACATCAGACTCGGAATCTGACTGTTGTGCCACCGGCTCTTCTTCAATAGCCGTGTTCTGACATGTCTGTAACCTGCACATGTCCGTGCATTTTAGACCATTGCTGAGGCAAGTACACTTAGGGAGTTCGCATGACCGCACACACTTGCAAGACAGTAGCTGCATAACAGCATCTGGTGCTGGTGAGCCTCGCATCCAGTTGACGGCAAGCTTACCGTCCTCATCTGTCATCCAACCGCAGTCTGTTGGGTTCGCAACAAATGGCTGGCTCTGAAGACTTCTCCTCCAGATCGCAGCCTGGTAGTTTGCACGCAGTGCATGCATGAAGAGGCAGTCCTCACAAGGAGGGAGTTGACTTGACTCTACCTCTCCACGTCTTGCACAGAACAGCTCATACCGAAGCTTGTTTACCTTAGTTGTGTGGGTAGATGGTAGGTACATGTGGCAGGTGATTTCCTGTAGCTTCTCAAAGAGTTCAGGAGACACTTCCCATGAGCGTCCAAGTTCGTGAAAAGCATCCTGGTATGTCTTGTCCATCTTCACCTGCTTGAGTGTCGTCATCTTCCCTCGGCCAGCGAATGCACTGACGGTATCACAGCCTGTAAAGGCATGCATACCAATCAATGAATCACACACGCTGCCTCCCAGTGTGCGGCTCAGTGTGGTGATATCCAGGAATCTTGTCCGGTTCTTCGTCCCGCACTTCTGGAACAGATGGGATGGGATCTTGTGGCACATGCCAAGACACAACACCATGACGTCTGTATCTTCTGCAGTGATGATGACAGACTTGTTC
Source organism: Lithodes maja (assembly GCA_037953745.1). Lineage (NCBI taxonomy): Eukaryota > Metazoa > Arthropoda > Malacostraca > Decapoda > Lithodidae > Lithodes > Lithodes maja. Next base: position 8,308 of record JBAKBP010021904.1, on the reverse strand, counting down.
CCAGATTCTGCTGCATGAAGTGCATGGAGAAGAAGGCGTGTGTCTGCTTCTTCTTGAGTTGACTTAAGCTCAGGAGCCTCTTCCCACTGCTCTTTGGTGATCTTGAAGCAGCGCTGCTCACATGTGACATACAGCTCCTTGTCCTTGAGCTTCTCCCTGTGCTGTGGTGCCTTCCATTCTTCTACCAAGAACTTGATAAGACTTGCCTTGTTGGAGGAACTACCGAGTAACTTTCTCCACTGCTGGATGTTGTGCCCAGGTTGAATGTTCTTGAAATGAATTCCTGTGCCTGCACTTCTTTTGGCTCGTTCTGCATCCTTGATGGATGTCTCCTTGTAGATATCAAACACAACATCAATGCGCCTGCTCTTAGCACCTTCATGAACAGCGTGACTCAGTGCTGTACCTGCAAGCTGTGAAAAAGTTTTGTCGTTTCCCTTCAGTTTGTGGACCAGGCTCATCCCATCAATTATGGTAGCAGAGGGCTCGGGTATCACTTCTGCGGGAGAAACATTCCTCTCTAACTCCTTTGCTAGGGCAGCCTTGTTGGTCTTGCGGAGAGACCCATCACCGCTGGCAAGTGCCCAAGGCAAAGGCCCAAGGGGATGAGCCAAGACATCACTCATTTTGAGCTTTCTGTTCTCGGCAACAAGGATCATCTGGCCAAATAGGTTCCTGTCAGCCTTTAAGATAGCCTCCTTGGCATGGTCTTGTGAGCGTGGCTTCATTCTGATGTTAGTGAACGTTCTCAGTTTCGTCTTCGTCATCGTGTCATGAAACTGTATAGTTGGCGTATCGATCTCCAGGCGCTCTTCCTTGAAGGCTTGATATGCATCCTCTCCTATTCTGTAGGCCCCTAGAAGGTCTTTGACAACTTCTGGTGGTGCCATAGTCGCAGTTGACAAACTGACAAGATCTTCTTGCTCTGCGTTGAAGGGGTTCAACCAGCTGGTCTCCATCAGTTGAACTAAAGATTGGACATCGGCCTCATCTCTTCTAATCCTGGCCATCTGTAGGTCTGGGTGGCTGAAGTCAGTATACTTTTGGCCTACTACCATAGTCCTGAGCTGCCTTAAGTACCTGCTGCGATACTCCGATGTCAGGTAGTACCTGGCGACAGCTCCGCCTTTCAGGCTGAAGCCTTTTGTGCCCCCTGGTGTCTGGGTGTCTTTGTTGATCGTCTCTTCGATTGTCTGGTCCACAGGGATCCGTCCAAAGGGATTCTTGCTACCGATCTGGACCGAAAAGCCACCTTGCATGAAGTGTTCATGGACCTCTGGGTGTTCAATGGGCAGTCGAGACATCAAGGCATAGTAGTAGGTTAGGAACCGGGCATAGTTCACTTTGTCATAGGCAAAACACCACGGTATCATCTGTCGGATTGCTCCTAGGTGGAGCATCCAGTTGCCTTCTCTGGAGGCTCGAATTAAGTCCAGCATGATCTCAACCATGTCCAGGTATGACATCCAGAATGCTGAGAGGTTGTGTTCATCTCTGAGGGTCTCAAGATAAACTTGGAAAAGCTTCATGATATGTGTGCATGATTCACTCTCCATCAGCTCTTGAAAGAGTCCCTGAGACACATTGCTGTGAAAGCTGTTGATGTCCTTCAGTGTTTCATCTAGATGGTGTATGTCCCTTGAATGGTTTTCTTCTAGCCATGAAAGGAAGCCTTTCCATGCAAGCCTCATCAGTGCTTCATACACAAGCTTGTGTAGTCTCACTGCTCTGTTGTACCTCTTGCCGTTCATCACTCCTGACACTGATCCTTCTGCGATGATACCTGATTCCACACACAGATCTCTAAGACCTGCATCTTGAAACCTCTTTCCTATGGTGGAGATGAGATTACAGATTGTGTGGAAGACGCCCATCCTGATGATAATGTTCTTGAACTTCTCTTGTTTCCAGATAACTTCGGCAGCTTTGGCATAGAGTGCTTGATCAAACACGCACACAATCTTGTTAAGCTGTAAGGACTGCATGATAGCATGCGTTTGTTCCAAGATTTCATTAACGGTGGACATTTCTGTTGCGGGAGCATTGATAGTGGGCAGGTAGCTTACAGTGTCCTGAACCACTGCAATGTCTCTGCGCATTTTGATGTTGAACCCAGTCCAACTGCTGATGGACTGGTCCTCATGGTCTGACATTCGAGTAAGAAGCCAGATATGGTTCTTTGTCTTTGAATCCTGGACTTCCTTGGTAGTGTCGACATACGCAGTCTCAATCCTAGGTGGCCCTGCCCGCCGCCCAACATTGTATATTGGCAGCATTGATGATGTCTGAGTGATGCTTCTTATCTTGGACTTGGTAATCTCTGGCAGGACTTTCTCTGGCACAGAGCCTGCAACCTTGGACTGGACAGCAATGCCATTGACTCTATGAGAAGTACCTGCTCCACTTAGGGTCTCTTCAAGTCGGTCAATGTTATCCCAGGCCAGGGTTGTGAACACACCAGGGTAGATGTTTGCTGGCAGTGGAATGTCATCCTTTGAGCATTCCAGCTTCTGGATACAAAGGGCTGTATCGATCTCCTCAAACATTGAGTAAGACACACAGTGACCAAGACGATTCAGAGTTCGGATCAGTTCTGTGTTTCCTGTCAAAGACTTTACAGCATTGGTCAGCAGTACGTGCTTGGGTGGTTTTGTCTTGCCACTGGTAACAGCAAAGACCAAGTCACTGCCAAAGGAAGTGGCAAGACGTTGAGCTCTTTCAGAGGGAGTTTCACACTCACACTCTCCTGTCAGCAGGGTGTGCAGGAATTGAGTGACTGCTGCAGGAATGACATTCTGATCTGTATCGGGAGGCCATGGCTGACTCACATCTTGTTTATTGATCTCATTCCTCAGCTGCATTCCTGCTTTGGTTAAGACATCTTCAGAGTTAGCTGCTCTTGCTTCTTGCAGGTCTTTTGCCATTTTGTGTGCTTGCCGGGCAAGGTCGTCCATTGAGAGGCTGCGTGGATAGATTAGAAGCTTTCCTTTCTCATCTGGGACAAAGCGTAGTGATTCTCCAAACTCGGTTTCAATCTTTCGGCGAACATGTTTCTTTGTCGCTGGTTTCAGTTGGATAATACCACGGGACATCATGGATCTCTCAAGCCTAGATGTGAGGTTTGTCATAGGCAGTACCTCTGGGTTGGGGAATAATTTGGTCCTTATATACAAGCAGAGTTCCTCGAGGGCTTCTGTCTCAACCTCTTCGTAGCGTGCTTCCTCGCTTTCTTCCTGATTTTCACCTGCACCCGACCTGGCGGCCGCTGGGAAATCATCTTTTGTGAAGAGTTTGTAGCACGACTTGTGGTAGTGACCCTCTGCAGCAACAAGGTCTCTGCTAACTAAACCAAGGATTCTCTGGTTGAGTTTCCTTATTGCTGCTCTGCGAATCTTCTCATCTGCTCGTAGCTCAACACACTGTATGAGTGGCTCCCTTGTCTTTGTTGTTTTTATGTACTTGCTTGACTTCTCGCAGAAGATACATCCTTTGGCATACACCCTGCTAGTACTAGGGGCATCCCTTGATGCCCTCCTCCTGGGGTCGACGCTTGCTGATTCTATCTTGACACCCTTGGCAAGGATAGAATCCAGTGACTTCTTCATTGTAAAGAGACTACGACATTTACGGTGATAATGTATGTGTGGTATTCCTCCTTCTTCAAGGCCCTTGGCTGCTTCCAGGACTGGATCATGCTGCCTGATTTCTGCAGCCCTGAGCCATGTGTTCCAGGAGTCCAAATCCTGTGGTGACACCAGAGCATCGCTGTCATCATCAGAGCAGTGGATGATACAGTCGATCCGTGCTCTCTTCCTCGCAGATGGTTCCATCCTGCCGTCAAACAGTCGACACACACCTGCAAAAAATATCACCATTAAACCATGAACAAACAAACACATTACATGGAAACCACTCTACATATGTTTGCTCCTTCCAATAATAAATTATCCCCAAAATATAACCAAAAATCCCCAAATATGAAATAAACCCCTAAATATGGAGAAACTTGAAATACACATCGGAATAATTCTTGTAGAGAATCAAATAAGCTACAAGAGCTGTTAGAATATATTTTTCAATGTTCCCCATATTTAAGGATTTATTCTAGATTTAGAGGAAAATACCCAAAATATAGAGTATATTCCGAAATATGAGGAAATTTGAAAAATACCTAGGAACAACTCTGGTAGAGAATATAATTCTACATAGGTGTTCAAAGTTTCGCGATGATTGTGTGATGGATTTTAAAGAAAATGAGGAAAACGCCGAGCGTCACGCTAAAAATCTTTATTTTTGGGTAGCGCCCCTATTGCATCAAAAAAATTAGACTAAGCTACCAGTGTGAGAAGGCTATCATATCTTAATGTACTTACAGTCACTCTATAAACATTTTAGTACCATTCGTGTTTAGTCACCCCAGGTGGTACCGATATCTGGCCTGGCTCATGGACTACTAGACTTTATCAGTCACAGTAGACATTAAGTATATTAACCTAATTACTCTTTTTATGCATACCCATTTATGATTACACAAGCATTTCGCAGCCTAGTTTGATGTATTGAGACACAAACGACTTAGGCTCTTTTTGTTGATAGGAATACTGCATTGTCGTGGCGATTATTATCAGTGTTGTAGTGTTTAGGATATTCTTGGCTCCGACGGCATTATATATTCTGCCTTTTTGTGTGCATAGCCTGCACGAGCATTGTTCCGCTGCCTGCCTTTTTGGGTTCCATTTCCGATACGAGCATCTTTATAGCATCTAACATTTAAAGAAGATTCCTTGTTAGTGTTGAAGGACTTTAGTGCACTTTCTTTCATGCAGGAGTGCCTGACATTTATTGATTTAAGTAACGTAAGCTGTAACTTCTCTTACCACCTTACTTTGCATACCATAACCAAGCACCTTCGGTTATAGGTAGTAATAGGCTGTTTTCACATAACATTAAGCCTAGAGTAGACGCACATTTATTGAGAGTTTGATAGCCTATTATTGCATATAGAACTCTGTAGAGTATTTGTGTTCTTTGTTCACTGGGGATATTGTGACGCATGTCGAGTATGAGCATGCTGTACAGAACGGCCAGTCATGCCCCACTCTCGCTAGGATCGTCAGGGCAGGAACTTTGGCTGTAGTCTGTGTAGAGTTTTCTAACTTAGTTTATGTGAGCCGTTGTACTATAAGTATTATAAATATGTATTTTGTTTTCATCTGAGTCAACATGTTCTATTTTATATCATTAGTTATAAGTGTTGTGTGTGGGACTTATTTGTAATGATGAGAGGAGAGAGAGAAATTACGTAACGGGGGCCAGTGAGTGCGCCATGAGGCAGGTAGGCCTAATTTCCTCCTCCCTCCTCCCCCTCAGTGCGTGGGAAATCCTTTGTCGATCCCAGATTGAGAGAGAATATTACGTAATGATTGCTAGTGGGCGGTCCTTAGTAGTTTGCGATATGCTCACTAGAGGGCCGAGTATAAAAAGGGAGGTCTCGCCATATTTTATTTAGAACTCATTAGGCAGAGCGACTTCTCATATCCCTTGCAACTATATATATTCTTCCGACTGATGTGAACTTTCCCTACTCTCTGTACCGCCTACCTTCTTCTTTTCCCGAACCCTTTTTAACCTCAATGACCCCTTTGGTGCAGATCTAGTCAGCCAAAGTATTATCGCTTGAGTTCTCACGAGATATATGCCTATTAGATAGCCTATTTTGGAAGGGATAACTAGAATAGGATTGATTAATGTTTGTTGCACTCGTATATGCATTTCCCTGTGTATGATTATTCATGTTCCTGTTTTCTGCTGATCTAGGTGATGCTAGACTGGGATGAGGCTACTAGAGTTGTGATTCCCTATGTGTATTAGGTTTTGTTGAACCTGTACAATCGCAACGGAGACTTGGGAAGCCTAGGTGGTCTTTCTGACTGTGTACCGTGGGAGTTTAGCGCTGTGTTGCGAGTGAGGGCATTTGCCTCTGCCACCCAACACTGTGCTAACTCGTTTGCTTGACTTTGAGAGGATCGCCAGGAGAGAACCAGATACTAGTGATCTGGATCTCTCAAGAGAGCATCCCGTCAATTACCGTAATTTGGCCGCACAGTCTTAAGGACCTCGCTAGGCTACGAGTCGCTTGCTCAGCCATTGTTTCCTAGCCTACTACATCCCAGCTAGACTTTGCTCGGTCAGCAGATACAGCATAGTATTGAAGCTTTCCTTATGTATGTTATTGTTTATGCACTATTGATTTCATGTGTGGCACGCATAAGCTACTTTAGAGATTAGTGGCCCCCGAGCACAATCCTAGTAGGCTATGGCCAGTGCATTGTCGGAGTACTTCTTTTATATGTTTGCCATTTACTACTGTCTATTCTTCTAATTCTTCTTATGTCAATTTAAAGCCTTTAATATTAGTTAATTGCCAGTGTGTTGCTTATTGAATTGCTGTTCAAAATCCGATCCTTACTTCTTACGAGTATCCGAGAAGCATCTAACTTTATCAGAAGATTCCTTGCTCGATGCTCGAGGACTATTGTTTAACGTAACGTAATAGTGCCGATCCGAAGTAGAGGGTGGAGGACTTCTTAAGTTCTTAGTCAAGGGTGGATTACTTCGGCTTCGGCCAACACTATTCTTTGGTGTTGTTGTATTTACTTCTTTGTTTGATTGTTGACCAGACTAGATAACTCCCGTCTCTTTATTAGTCTGTTGTGAAACGCTAGTACCGAGTTCTTGTATACCCCGTTATAGCAGATAGAACTCTGGAGGGTATTGGTGTTTTTTGTTCGGCTGGCAGTACTCTGGGGTTGGGATCGTGTGTTTCCGTTGTGGCAGCGAGCCATACTCGAGTCCTGTTTGAGAGCCCTAGTGTACCCGAGTGCCCGGTCGTAACAAATGGCGACCTTGCCAGGATTTTGTGAACAGTATAAATTTTTGCAGAGTTGTACAACATTTGTTTGTTTGTACTTTAGCGTGCATATTGAAGAATATTTTTTTTTGTAGGGCAATTAGTAGAGCATTTAAGAGACTCCAGTTAATTTAGTAATTAGTGCTTGCATAAGGAAGTTTAACACTTTTGTCTCGAGAATTTTTTTGTGGACTTCAGTATGTCGTGCCCTAGCACTGACGAGGAGCGAGAGATGCCATTTGAAGAGGTGCCGTTAGTAATCAGTGAGGAGGATGCTAGAGTTTTTGTGAGTAAGCGGTACCACGTGACGGAGGAGAGGCTGACTGGGGTGAATGTTTATGGCTTGCACCTGATAGCCAAGGTTTTGGGCATTGCCAATGTAGTACAAAGGAGTACAAAGGAAATCAAGCAACAACAGGTCTAGTGACCCTTCTAGGCTGCTTGTCCTCCAAAACACTGAGGATCAAGTTTCCAAACAGTGGTTTAGAGTGGGTAAGGGAACATTGGAAAGGGAACTACTGCCCTAGAACTAATGTCCGTGGCAGGATTAGGAAGTTAGTAGGGGACAGAGGGGTTAGTAACTGAGGGGGGTATACAATAAAGTTATTCATTTACAAACGCAGTCAGTCGAGGGTTTGATGCGAGATATTTGTCTAAGCGGAGTTTAAATGAATCAATGGTGCTGCAGTCTATAACGTCTCGGGGAAGCCCATTCCACAAGTTGACAACTCGATTGAAGAAGAAATTCTTAGATTCGTGTGAGTTAAAAGATTTACCAATAATTTTGCAACCGTTTCCCCGCGTGTAATTAGATTGGTCGATAGTGAAGTACTTACTACAGTTCATATTGTCGATGCCTTTGATGATTTTGAACACTTGAATTAAGTCGCCTCTTAATCTGCGCTGGGTTAAAGGAAATAGATTTAATTCTCTAAGACGCTCTTCGTATGGTTTGTTCTTTAGGCTAGGTATCATTTTGGTAACTCTACGTTGAACTCGTTCTAGCTTGTTTATATCTTTTTGGTAATTAGGGCACCAGGATTGAACGCAGTATTCCAGAAGAGGGCGGACTAAGGAATTGTAAAGGGTTAGGATAATATCTTTGGATTTATGCTCAAATGACCTGCCTATAAAGCCAATTATTTTGTTTGCCTTCTTAACAACTTCTGAACATTGTTGACTCGGTTTTAGGTTACTCGATATTGTTACTCCCAGATCGGTTTCTTTGTTTACATTCTTAAGCTGAGTGCCATTCATCGAATAGTTTGCTTTCTCATTTAGGTATCCGATATGTAGTACTTTACATTTATCCGCATTGAAACTCATTTGCCAAATTTGGGCCCAACATGACAATTTATCTAGATTGTGTTGCATATCGTCAACTTGTTCTTTTGAGAG
>JBAKBP010021903.1:0-39805 GCA_037953745.1 Lithodes maja | reverse complement strand
ATTTATTAAGGGAAGGTTTTCACTGGACAAACCACTTCCATATTTATTAAGGGAAGGTTTTCACTGGCCAAACCACTTCCATATTTATTAAGGGAAGGTTTTCACTGGACAAACCACTTCCATATTTATTAAGGGAAGGTTTTCACTGGACAAACCACTTCCATATTTATTAAGGGAAGGTTTTCACTGGCCAAACCACTTCCATATTTATTAAGGGAAGGTTTTCACTGGCCAAACCACTTCCATATTTATTAAGGGAAGGTTTTCACTGGCCAAACCACTTCCATATTTATTAAGGGAAGGTTTTCACTGGACAAACCACTTCCATATTTATTAAGGGAAGGTTTTCACTGGACAAACCACTTCCATATTTATTAAGGGGAGGTTTTCACTGGCCAAACCACTTGCATATTTATTAAGGGGAGGTTTATAGTTTATTACCTTAACCTCCATCAAAATTAAAATTAAACCCCCTTGACCCCCTTTCAAGATAAATGTGTACATTTTTCGGTAGAAAAATGTCCAGGCCGAAGGCCGGTTCCTCTTAAATTACAGGCTCGCTATCGCTCGACAGGGAAAATTCGACACCTAAATGGCACGAAAGGTCTTAAAATTGACAGAAATGGGGTGAAAGTTCTTAAAATCGCCAAACTAATGGGGCAAACGTCTTAAAATCTCAAAAGCAACGGGGCTAGACATGAGGGAGAAAGGGGTCAAGAAAAAAGTCCCTCAAGTGGATATGTCCCCTTAACGAGTCGAGAGCCAGACTAAACTATTTGAACATTTCCTGCTGTTGTTTTCGTTGTGTTGTTTCCTTATGGTAAGAGATATATTTTGTTGACTGTCCTCCACTACTGTGTGTTATTCCTGAAGAAGCCTTACTGGCCAAACCTTCAATAAACTGGGTCCCTGCTCTGCATTTGTGTCTTAATTCCCACATCTGTTGCAGCCATTGCTGTTTCTTCACCATAGTAATACATCTTTTCATAGGGACGCATTTGTACACACCATGAGTAGAAAATAAGTAATCTTTAAGCTTTAAACAAGTGATCGAGTGATATGAAGTTCTACTTCATATATTAGCACTTGGTTTCTTGGCATTATTCGATATGGTTATCCACAATTATTATGAATACGTTTGCATGATATGTAAAACTATATACGAAACTATGCCATGATTACCAATATACTTTGCTACACAATCTTTATAATAGTTGACTAATCAAGCTGGAGACAGGACAATTTACCGCCAGCGAATAAACAAATTTAAATTAAAACAAACTATACGATCCGGTGGTTTATACCTCTGTTAATTTCATATTTCCCTAGATAAATATATAATTGCCATGTATTTAAGAATTTTCAGAAGAACGCAATCGTATCTTCCCATAACTTTGAAGATATATGTGAACTTAACTCGGTAAAATAAATTATGTTCTATATATTCATATCGCAGATCAATTACTGTATTACAGTCTTAATATATATTCTTACCAAAAAGTATCTGAATCCCATATATTTTAATTTAGAAACCCGAAAACTATGAGCCTAAAGGGAGAAAGAAACCCAAATGCATTACCCCTTCAGCCTAAGGAGTTGGACAACGAGAAAACTTCCGCTCCACCTCTTGCACACTACATAAACCTGTCTGCTTCAGCCAGGCCAAATATTACCAAGCGGTCACAAAGAGAACCAAACCCCACCTTTTCACACGCTTGCTTGCTGTTCACTTCTTTCTTAAGGGGAGATGGGCCCCCTTCTTCCTCATGTTTAACCCCATTAGTTTTTAGATTTTAAGACGTTCGATTAGCCTATTAGTGTGGCGATTTTAAGATCTTTCGTCCCATTTCGTTGTCATTATAAAGACTTTTCGTGTCATTTAGGTGACTATTTTCTCCTGGCGAGCGATAGCAAGCCTGTAATTTAAGAGGAACCGGCCTTCGGCCGGACATTTTTTATATCGAAGAATGTACACATTTATCTTGAAGGAGGGTCTTGGGCGCGTGTTTTTATAAGCTTGATGAAGGTCTAGGGAGTAAATTGAACAAATAGAACAAAACATACATACATGAACAAATAGAACAAAACATACATACATGAACAAATAGAACAAAACATACATACATGAACAAACCAATACGCCAACCCAGCCTTAATTTACTTCCTTCCCATCTCTTCATTAATACACTTGAGTACACAGAGATCGGGCAACTTTCCACAGAACTCCAGCGTAGTATGTATGGAAGTAAGGAGTGTGGTTTGCTAAACAGTACTGAAACAGTACTAATCCATTGTATTATGATGAACTATTATCTTAAGACAAATGTTCTATTTATTACTTTCGCACTTGACATCACAGAGGGATACATTGTATGCGCACGGCATATAATGTTCTTATATCCTTTTATTGCAAATTATCAATATTTACATATTTTATTTATCAGTCATATATATATATATATATATATATATATATATTGAGAATATATCACAAATACACGTGAGCCACTAAATGTTTCTAGTCTCTCAGTGGGGATCGAACCATCGACCATCAGGATGATAGCCGACGCTTTAATCAATTACACCACGGCAGACTGCCGTGGTGTAATTGATTAAAGCGTCGGCTATCATCCTGATGGTCGATGGTTCGATCCCCACTGAGAGACTAGAAACATATATATATATATATATATATATATATATATATATATATATATATATATATATATATATAGAGAGAGAGAGAGAGAGAGAGAGAGAGAGAAAGTGGGAGCGACTGAGAGAGGTTGTGTACAGGGTTTTAAAGAAACTTATGTACACTCGGCCGCAATTCCGCGTGGGCCACCTAGTCATCGGGTTTGGGTAAATCCGTTGTGTAGTTTGTTCGCTCTGAATATAGTATGATCTCACACTCCCCTCCCTGAATCAATCGAAGATTTTGCCCCATAGATGGCGCAGCTTGATGGGAAGGGAGGGAGCTTGTCGTAGTGTTAAAAGGGTAGGACACAATGGGAGGAGGTGACGTTCTATAACATGCAGTGACGAATGTTAAACTTATTTACTTTTACTTGTTCATACAATAATGTTCCCGAAACTAATTCGTAATGAACAGTAGATTCCCTCTTTCAGTAACTGAAACGTCACTCTCTCTCTCTCTCTCTCTCTCTCTCTCTCTCTCTCTCTCTCTCTCTCCACCCACTCTATTGGCGGCCATGTATAATTATCCACCTTCCTCTCCCTCTCCGAGCTCGGACTTTTTTCTATCCTCTAGTCTATTTTTTTCCCAACTGATGGTAAATAGTAATTTTTCTATCTTTGTTACTCGGCTATAAGGTAGATTTTGTAGCGAAAGATGATGTTTATTATGAAAACTTGGCATTAATATGACACACAGCCATAGTAGTTTCATATATTTCCAATAAGTATCGAGAAATCAGCTAATAAGAGATTCAATTTACGATCAGCTGGAAAACAAAATAGAGTATAGTTGTCACTAAGGGAGTACAAAGGAGTACACAGGAAATCAAGCAACAACAGATCTAGTGACCCTTCTAGGCTGCTTGTCCTCCAAAACACTGAGGATCAAGTGTCCTAACAGTGGATGGAGGGAGGTAAGGGTGGCGAGGTGACTAACAAGGTGGGTGGAGGTGGAGGAGTTGTGGTGGGATTGTTTAGACTGGTGGATGAATTAGTCCATGAGCCAGGCCAGATATCGGTACCACCTGGGGTGACTAAACACGAATGGTACTAAAATGTTTATAGAGTGACTGTAAGTACATTAAGATATGATAGCCTTCTCGCACTGGTAGCTTAGTCTATTTTTTGTTTATGCAATAGGGGCGCTACCCAAAAATAAAGATTTTTAGCGTGACGCTCGGCGTTTTCCTCATTTTCTTTAAAATCCATCACACAATCATCGCGAAACTTTGAACACCTATGTAGAATTATATTCTCTACCAGAGTTGTTCCTAGGTATTTTTCAAATTTCCTCATATTTCGGAATATACTCTATATTTTGGGTATTTTCCTCTAAATCTAGAATAAATCCTTAAATATGGGGAACATTGAAAAATATATTCTAACAGCTCTTGTAGCTTATTTGATTCTCTACAAGAATTATTCCGATGTGTATTTCAAGTTTCTCCATATGTAGGGGTTTATTTCATATTTGGTGATTTTTTGTTATATTTTGGGGATAATTTATTATTGGAAGGAGCAAACATATGTAGAGTGGTTTCCATGTAATGTGTTTGTTTGTTCATGGTTTAATGATGATATTTTTTGCAGGTGTGTGTCGACTGTTTGACGGCAGGATGGAACCATCTGCGAGGAAGAGAGCACGGATCGACTGTATCATCCACTGCTCTGATGATGACAGCGATGCTCTGGTGTCACCACAGAATTTGGACTCCTGGAACACATTGCTCAGGGCTGCAGAAATCAGGCAGCATGATCCAGTCCTGGAAGCAGCCAAGGGCCTTGAAGAAGGAGGAATACCACACATACATTATCACCGTAAATGTCGTAGTCTCTTTACAATGAAGAAGTCACTGGATTCTATCCTTGCCAAGGGTGTCAAGATAGAATCAGCAAGCGTCGACCCCAGGAGGAGGGCATCAAGGGATGCCCCTAGTACTAGCAGGGTGTATGCCAAAGGATGTATCTTCTGCGAGAAGTCAAGCAAGTACATAAAAACAACAAAGACAAGGGAGCCACTCATACAGTGTGTTGAGCTACGAGCAGATGAGAAGATTCGCAGAGCAGCAATAAGGAAACTCAACCAGAGAATCCTTGGTTTAGTTAGCAGAGACCTTGTTGCTGCAGAGGGTCACTACCACAAGTCGTGCTACAAACTCTTCACAAAAGATGATTTCCCAGCGGCCGCCAGGTCGGGTGCAGGTGAAAATCAGGAAGAAAGCGAGGAAGCACGCTACGAAGAGGTTGAGACAGAAGCCCTCGAGGAACTCTGCTTGTATATAAGGACCAAATTATTCCCCAACCCAGAGGTACTGCCTATGACAAACCTCACATCTAGGCTTGAGAGATCCATGATGTCCCGTGGTATTATCCAACTGAAACCAGCGACAAAGAAACATGTTCGCCGAAAGATTGAAACCGAGTTTGGAGAATCACTACGCTTTGTCCCAGATGAGAAAGGAAAGCTTCTAATCTATCCACGCAGCCTCTCAATGGACGACCTTGCCCGGCAAGCACACAAAATGGCAAAAGACCTGCAAGAAGCAAGAGCAGCTAACTCTGAAGATGTCTTAACCAAAGCAGGAATGCAGCTGAGGAATGAGATCAATAAACAAGATGTGAGTCAGCCATGGCCTCCCGATACAGATCAGAATGTCATTCCTGCAGCAGTCACTCAATTCCTGCACACCCTGCTGACAGGAGAGTGTGAGTGTGAAACTCCCTCTGAAAGAGCTCAACGTCTTGCCACTTCCTTTGGCAGTGACTTGGTCTTTGCTGTTACCAGTGGCAAGACAAAACCACCCAAGCACGTACTGCTGACCAATGCTGTAAAGTCTTTGACAGGAAACACAGAACTGATCCGAACTCTGAATCGTCTTGGTCACTGTGTGTCTTACTCAATGTTTGAGGAGATCGATACAGCCCTTTGTATCCAGAAGCTGGAATGCTCAAAGGATGACATTCCACTGCCAGCAAACATCTACCCTGGTGTGTTCACAACCCTGGCCTGGGATAACATTGACCGACTTGAAGAGACCCTAAGTGGAGCAGGTACTTCTCATAGAGTCAATGGCATTGCTGTCCAGTCCAAGGTTGCAGGCTCTGTGCCAGAGAAAGTCCTGCCAGAGATTACCAAGTCCAAGATAAGAAGCATCACTCAGACATCATCAATGCTGCCAATATACAATGTTGGGCGGCGGGCAGGGCCACCTAGGATTGAGACTGCGTATGTCGACACTACCAAGGAAGTCCAGGATTCAAAGACAAAGAACCATATCTGGCTTCTTACTCGAATGTCAGACCATGAGGACCAGTCCATCAGCAGTTGGACTGGGTTCAACATCAAAATGCGCAGAGACATTGCAGTGGTTCAGGACACTGTAAGCTACCTGCCCACTATCAATGCTCCCGCAACAGAAATGTCCACCGTTAATGAAATCTTGGAACAAACGCATGCTATCATGCAGTCCTTACAGCTTAACAAGATTGTGTGCGTGTTTGATCAAGCACTCTATGCCAAAGCTGCCGAAGTTATCTGGAAACAAGAGAAGTTCAAGAACATTATCATCAGGATGGGCGTCTTCCACACAATCTGTAATCTCATCTCCACCATAGGAAAGAGGTTTCAAGATGCAGGTCTTAGAGATCTGTGTGTGGAATCAGGTATCATCGCAGAAGGATCAGTGTCAGGAGTGATGAACGGCAAGAGGTACAACAGAGCAGTGAGACTACACAAGCTCGTGTATGAAGCACTGATGAGGCTTGCATGGAAAGGCTTCCTTTCATGGCTAGAAGAAAACCATTCAAGGGACATACACCATCTAGATGAAACACTGAAGGACATCAACAGCTTTCACAGCAATGTGTCTCAGGGACTCTTTCAGGAGCTGATGGAGAGTGAATCATGCACACATATCATGAAGCTTTTCCAAGTTTATCTTGAGACCCTCAGAGATGAACACAACCTCTCAGCATTCTGGATGTCATACCTGGACATGGTTGAGATCATGCTGGACTTAATTCGAGCCTCCAGAGAAGGCAACTGGATGCTCCACCTAGGAGCAATCCGACAGATGATACCGTGGTGTTTTGCCTATGACAAAGTGAACTATGCCCGGTTCCTAACCTACTACTATGCCTTGATGTCTCGACTGCCCATTGAACACCCAGAGGTCCATGAACACTTCATGCAAGGTGGCTTTTCGGTCCAGATCGGTAGCAAGAATCCCTTTGGACGGATCCCTGTGGACCAGACAATCGAAGAGACGATCAACAAAGACACCCAGACACCAGGGGGCACAAAAGGCTTCAGCCTGAAAGGCGGAGCTGTCGCCAGGTACTACCTGACATCGGAGTATCGCAGCAGGTACTTAAGGCAGCTCAGGACTATGGTAGTAGGCCAAAAGTATACTGACTTCAGCCACCCAGACCTACAGATGGCCAGGATTAGAAGAGATGAGGCCGATGTCCAATCTTTAGTTCAACTGATGGAGACCAGCTGGTTGAACCCCTTCAACGCAGAGCAAGAAGATCTTGTCAGTTTGTCAACTGCGACTATGGCACCACCAGAAGTTGTCAAAGACCTTCTAGGGGCCTACAGAATAGGAGAGGATGCATATCAAGCCTTCAAGGAAGAGCGCCTGGAGATCGATACGCCAACTATACAGTTTCATGACACGATGACGAAGACGAAACTGAGAACGTTCACTAACATCAGAATGAAGCCACGCTCACAAGACCATGCCAAGGAGGCTATCTTAAAGGCTGACAGGAACCTATTTGGCCAGATGATCCTTGTTGCCGAGAACAGAAAGCTCAAAATGAGTGATGTCTTGGCTCATCCCCTTGGGCCTTTGCCTTGGGCACTTGCCAGCGGTGATGGGTCTCTCCGCAAGACCAACAAGGCTGCCCTAGCAAAGGAGTTAGAGAGGAATGTTTCTCCTGCAGAAGTGATACCCGAGCCCTCTGCTACCATAATTGATGGGATGAGCCTGGTCCACAAACTGAAGGGAAACGACAAAACTTTTTCACAGCTTGCAGGTACAGCACTGAGTCACGCTGTTCATGAAGGTGCTAAGAGCAGGCGCATTGATGTTGTGTTTGATATCTACAAGGAGACATCCATCAAGGATGCAGAACGAGCCAAAAGAAGTGCAGGCACAGGAATTCATTTCAAGAACATTCAACCTGGGCACAACATCCAGCAGTGGAGAAAGTTACTCGGTAGTTCCTCCAACAAGGCAAGTCTTATCAAGTTCTTGGTAGAAGAATGGAAGGCACCACAGCACAGGGAGAAGCTCAAGGACAAGGAGCTGTATGTCACATGTGAGCAGCGCTGCTTCAAGATCACCAAAGAGCAGTGGGAAGAGGCTCCTGAGCTTAAGTCAACTCAAGAAGAAGCAGACACACGCCTTCTTCTCCATGCACTTCATGCAGCAGAATCTGGGAACAAGTCTGTCATCATCACTGCAGAAGATACAGACGTCATGGTGTTGTGTCTTGGCATGTGCCACAAGATCCCATCCCATCTGTTCCAGAAGTGCGGGACGAAGAACCGGACAAGATTCCTGGATATCACCACACTGAGCCGCACACTGGGAGGCAGCGTGTGTGATTCATTGATTGGTATGCATGCCTTTACAGGCTGTGATACCGTCAGTGCATTCGCTGGCCGAGGGAAGATGACGACACTCAAGCAGGTGAAGATGGACAAGACATACCAGGATGCTTTTCACGAACTTGGACGCTCATGGGAAGTGTCTCCTGAACTCTTTGAGAAGCTACAGGAAATCACCTGCCACATGTACCTACCATCTACCCACACAACTAAGGTAAACAAGCTTCGGTATGAGCTGTTCTGTGCAAGACGTGGAGAGGTAGAGTCAAGTCAACTCCCTCCTTGTGAGGACTGCCTCTTCATGCATGCACTGCGTGCAAACTACCAGGCTGCGATCTGGAGGAGAAGTCTTCAGAGCCAGCCATTTGTTGCGAACCCAACAGACTGCGGTTGGATGACAGATGAGGACGGTAAGCTTGCCGTCAACTGGATGCGAGGCTCACCAGCACCAGATGCTGTTATGCAGCTACTGTCTTGCAAGTGTGTGCGGTCATGCGAACTCCCTAAGTGTACTTGCCTCAGCAATGGTCTAAAATGCACGGACATGTGCAGGTTACAGACATGTCAGAACACGGCTATTGAAGAAGAGCCGGTGGCACAACAGTCAGATTCCGAGTCTGATGTAGATGATATTTAGGAGTAGTAATTTGCCATAATAGTATGTACAAGCCCATGGCATGCTTAGTGTGTATTTACAGGACTTGTATTAAATGTGACAATTACTATATGCATTTTGTTGACATTTAGGCATTCCTGTCCCCAAATTTGACATTTTAAAAAATTTCGGAATTTTCGGTAGGGTATGTCTATTCAAGAAGTGATAACGACCATTAAGCTACCAATGTGCAAGGGCTATCATATCAAAACATAAACTAGAGACATGTAGCAAGCTAAAAACACCTAAGAGAATTAGTCACCCCGGGTGGTACCGATATCCCAAAATTCGGGTCTTGGCTCATGGACTAAATGTATAATAACTAAATTTAGGATATTTCAGTGTGTGTGTGTGTGTGCGTGCGTGTGTGTGTGTGTGTGTGTGCTTAAAGGGCGATCGGGACATGAATTCATAGAGGTTTTGTGTTCGTGGACGGGTCGAAAATTATAAAGCTAAATTTATTTATGTACTATATATTGTATCTCTTTTTATACTGGCATGGCCTTACTTACTCTTTACTTTGTATTAGTTTTGCACACATTTTCAGCATATTTCACTAATTGGCTTAAATATAGTTATGTTTATATGAATGATGCATTAGGATCCCTTTGGACGATCCCCTGTTCGCTTGTTTATGCTTCCTCTTACAACTTCGGTTAATCATTGCACACAAATCTTGATGTCATATCATATTTCGTGAACTCGCTAATCTGATTTATCTATCTATCTATCTATCTATATATCCATCTATTGCCAGACAACCTTATCTCCCGAGAGGAGGTGGACGTGAAAGTATCACCTTCATAAGCTTCTATATGCCGAGGTAACTCATTCGATTATCTAGCTTTTTTCAATTAATTTCAAAATAAATGTGTAGCTTGATCATACAAGATTATTGCGCAATGCAATATAACAATGACAAATATTAATTGTCCTGTTGATAAACATTATGTTTGCGGTAATATGAACAATTGATAAAGGTATACTCAATTAACTTCAGTAATTATATTTATTTAATTGATATTTATTAGACAGTCATAGTAAAGTAAATAGATCAAGGAAATAATGTGTTGGGGAAAACATGGATTG
Organism: Lithodes maja; assembly: GCA_037953745.1. Classification (NCBI taxonomy): domain Eukaryota; kingdom Metazoa; phylum Arthropoda; class Malacostraca; order Decapoda; family Lithodidae; genus Lithodes; species Lithodes maja. The sequence continues at coordinate 29,747 of JBAKBP010021903.1, read as the reverse complement.
CAATTCTCGAGGGTAATTTACTCTAGGTAAATATTTCCCCCTGTATCACATTATCTTATATTATCAGACTTGGCAATATGTAACAAACCACATGCAAAGAGTATAACATATCAGTATAAATAACTATATGTGTGGAATAATATTATCTGTGTATACCCTGGTCTATTTGTGATATCTAATAACCTGAGTTTACATGTAGTTACTCATAGTCTCACTGTTACCAAGGGAATGCACAAATTATTTATCAATACCATATTTACTGCATAAATCGATTAACACAGTGCAACCTCTCTCTCTCTCTCTCTCTCTCTCTCTCTCTCTCTCTCTCTCTCTCTCTCTCTCTCTCTCTCTCTCTCTCTCTCTGAGAAACCAGACTTGGCTCTTCCGTGATACCAACAGATTTTTCATATACTTTAGTAATTATTTTATTTATTGTTTCTAGGTTAGCACACATCAATTATTAGCATTCGTCTATAGAGCAAGTTAATCAGAAAGAATTAGATTGGTATACTATAGCTGAATAGTTAAGGTCATATAATTTACCCTGATAAATGTTGGTAAGCCTGTCGAGTAGGAAGTGTGTATTTTCAGCAGAAGTTTTTGGTAAGGAGCTCTTTATGAAGATCCATACTAATTTCAACCTAATGTCAAAGAGCAATAAAGGTGAAACGAGACTCAAACTATCCATTTGGGGGAGGGAAGGGGTAGTTTACCTTGATGCACAGGAAAATCGACTTTTAATCGCCTTAAACAGAGAGGAATTTTGTATCTAAGTTTAAACACTGTTGCCAGCTACTCTAAATATACTGATATCCCTGAGGGAAATGCTTTATCAACAAATTTGCCTCGATGGAAATTAATTGTTAAATATATAAATCAGACATGCCATACCTCTACCATTTGGCTTAATGTATCAATGTGATCATATGCAATGTTTTCTTTCTGGTAATTTAGAATCTTGATAATGATATTACCAATCTTAATGAATCCTGATCAATGTAATCAATATCCCACCGACTCAGTATTAACTGCGACTCTCATGCTTGAGGTAAGTCATCCACAGATCGACATATTTTGACACTACAAAGGTAACTCATCTAAATAATAATAGTTTACTACTTCTGTTAATCTAATTTGTCGCTAGTTTGTAGTTTGCTAACAAAAGGTGTATGTTATATATTATATAGTATGAACTGTACTATTATTCTATTCATACCAATAGAGTGGGTGGAGAGAGAGAGAGAGAGAGAGAGAGAGAGAGAAGAGAGAGAGAGAGAGAGAGAGAGAGAGAGAGAGAGAGAGTGACGTTTCAGTTACTGAAAGAGGGAATCTACTGTTCATTACGAATTAGTTTCGGGAACATTATTGTATGAACAAGTAAAAGTAAATAAGTTTAACATTCGTCACTGTATGTTATAGAACGTCACCTCCTCCCATTGTGTCCTACCCATTTAACACTACGACAAGCTCCCTCCCTTCCCATCAAGCTGCGCCACCTATGGGGCAAAATCTTCGATTGATTCAGGGAGGGGAGTGTGAGATCTTACTATATTCAGAGCGAACAAACTACACAACGGATTTACCCAAACCCGATGACTAGGTGGCCCACGCGGAATTGCGGCCGAGTGTACATATCGTACGTTAGTTAATTGAACATACTTCCATTCAATGTTATTGACTGATAATTAATTAATATCTGTAGAGGTTCAGAGAAGGCAATCGAATACCGGGAGGATCACATGCTTTCAAAATTTTCAATTGCGGATGTTTGGTGTTGGGAGTTAAATTAGTTAATGAAGATTATTTCTATAGCTTCAGGAACAAGTTAGTTGCTAGGTCATTCCTTTGAGATTTGCGCCCCATATTTTGTTATTTCCTCTCACATACACATTAAGCTATCCATAGTGTAGTTGGGCCCAGTACATGATTATATTGATATACAGTATTCCATATATGGTTATTAATCATGGTCATGTACTGAACCTATAACTGTCTTGATGGTGTAATGGTTAAAGTGTTTAAGTTCTGTATGTGGCATTCCAGGTTTGAATCCCGGGAGGATCACATGCTTTCATTAATTTCAATTGAGGGTGTTTGGTGTTGGAAGTGATATTAATTAATTAAGATTTAAGATAATGATAACACGAAATTACAAATTAGATGTTTCGTTATTTTATGCGATGTAGTGAATACATAATTATATTAGCCATAGAACAGTCTATGGGATCAAGTTTAAACATATCCACAAACTCCAGCCCATTATAAAGTGTGTGTAGTGTAAGTGACAGTATGATATAAGGGATGACAAGTCACTCCAGGGGTCAGACCACTCACAGGGAGTCAAAGGATCACTTTGTTAACAGGGAGGATATAATGACAGGGAGAGAGAAGTGCTGAATAATGGACAAGAAACATTGACACAAACGTAGAGGAAGCTTGGTCAGACGTCCTGATAAAACAGAATATTGATGAAACACAATTTGAGGCAGTATGCAATAGTCAACTCAACAATCATTTACTAATAACAAACTAAATATACCTGGTTCACAATAACAGTACATTTCATAACAGTCGTGTCAGAGTTATTATAATTCTGGATAAAGACCCTTAAAGGTTACATACCTATCCTTGATTTATGTTTATGTATACATTTGTGAGTCAGGAGATGACCACAACTACAACAGCCTCTTATCACAATATGCCCTCCATCCTTCCCCTTGTATCTTCTATATGTCATCACATTTCTTTATCGTACTTAATTTCCTCTTCCCTCATCTTATGGTATCCTTCATACCCACAGGACTTGTTTGTTCAAGGTATAGATGTTTTTTTACACCATATATTCACACGTCACAGTTTTCCTCTGTTTGTGATGCCCATCCTCCAGAAACTAATTCAACCAACAAAAATACGATCATAAAATAGAGAGTAAGACAAAAAATGTGTTATTGTTGAAGGAGACGCTACTATAGTTCTTCAGTCCAACCTTCCATTTGGCCACACACCAACTTTACTGGGGTCGTGATTCACTCCATAAAACTTCTCTCTCAGAACCATCTTTACTTGGCTCATTCTTCTCACATTATATATTCAAGGTCAAACTTTTCCAGTATATATTTCCCTCATATTTGGTGGTCACCTTTTTATCTGGTAATGTCTCTCCTTTCCTTTATATTCACATTTCCCCTCACTCTAATCTATTTACAAGCAACTAGGCATCATGTGATATACAAAACAGGAACTCATTGTAAAAGTAAAGGTTAATAATGCCACTTAAAGAGACTACAGTATAAAGCAACTATATATCATGTACCAAATTCATGTAAGAAGGGGAAAGAAGATCAACGAAGATGAGATGAAATAATTGATTGGTCAAGGCTTTAATTATACCACGTTGAAATGTCTGTAAATCATGACTAAAGTGAGAAGGGTGGTAGGGAGGGATGATGATTGAGAGGTAGAGGGAGGAGGAAGGATGGGAGGGAGGGGGAGAAGAAGGATGGGAGGGAGGGGGAGGATAGAGCTGGAGGATGATCACGAGGGAGAGACGGGTGAGGGGAGGGATGGGAGAGTGGGTGGAGAAGAGGAAGTATAAAAGGTTATGGAGGAGAAAGCCAAATGGAGGAGGTAGAAATATAATTGGATAACTAATGAGAGAGAGAGAAAGAGAGAGCATACTCAAACTAATTTCTATAGTGATGGATAAAAAACACCATCTGAGGAAGAGTACTTTATTGACAACGTTTCGCAGATAGCTTCATCAGGTCACTGGCTATCTGCGAAACGTTGTCAATAAAGTGCTCTTCTTCATATGGTGTTTTTTATCCATTCTGTCTACTTTTCAAGTACTACTCACCATTCTATAGTGATATTGGACAGCCTGTTTGTGGAAATTATTTCAGGAATAAAAACAAGTGTTCGACATCATAACTACGTTTTATCACTATAATTGGAAACTGTAATTGGTCAGGCTGAATACACAATACCATTAAACAATTAACGTCAGTATATTTGTGTTACAATACGGAATATATTATATTCCGGATTTACGGATAAACTGTGCCATCGAGTGAGCCAGCCGGATGATCGATGTTATAATTCCATACTACTGTCGAGTATTACGGATATCAGGCTAACATATTGTTAGTGGCTGCTTCCAGGTACAAGAATGTAATGAACAAAATACAGTAGACAAGTAATGCAAATGCTGAAATAATGCAATTTCAAAAGGGGAGTTAGGTCAAAAGAAGACATTAGCGTTCTTTACCGGCTATGATACCGGTTCCCAGGAAATGAAATGTGTAGCATTATTTTCTTGACTCGTGATATATAGGGTACAGGTTTGGCTGTAAGATTAGGTAAGGTAGTTTGTAATAATACCTATAATCCCTAGACATGGGTAATATTGCTGTGATATTGGGCAACATTATATCATATCAGGATATGCTTTATGGCTTCCATTCAATTGTTATGGCTTGACAGCTCGCTATCTATCCTAAATTGTTTACACACAACAAAAATCGACACTATTTCAGTAATTTTATCGCAGTATCAATAAGTAGGAAGAATCTGCATACATGTGAATATATTCACAGAGTACTGGTAGACAAATATATTATCATGGTCCACCATTCCAGTAATCATTATGAATATATCATAGGCTTCCATTTCTATTGACATTTTTGTTGAATAAATCAAAAGTTTTCCTCCGGCCCCTTTCGCACCCAACACCTTCCTAGTCTCTTTGCCGCCCCCCCCCCCCCCCCAACCACCAACACACACGCACATTTAGGTAATATAATTATATTCCTTGGAGATGAAAAACTGCATGATTCTATCTACTTCCACCTACCATTAACACACATTCCTATCCACTATTGTAGTATCGTTGTATACATTATCTATCGCTCTCTCTCTCAATCAATCAATCCAATCTTAAAGCTAAATTTTTCTGATTTGATAGCTTACTAACCAGATTCTCTAACAATAGTACAAATCATACGTAGTGGTACTATCACTACCACTACCCTACCAACACAACCCACAACACCAGTAAGAAAATAAAAACCACCACCACCACCAACACCACCACCTGGGACCACAAGGCATACAGGCACTCCCTAACATATCAAACTACAGTTATTCACACAACACAATACCAGACATCTGGAAGCATGGTATCATCATCACATTCCCCAAACCCAAACAAAGACCCCACGCTACCCTCCTCACACCGCCCTATCACACTCCTCTGCACCCCCTCCAAAGTCATAGAACGCCTTGTACTACAACTGATTACACATGCCTTACCCCTAGCTCCAACACAACATGGCTTCAGGCCAATGCAATCCACAAACACTCTTGTCACAGACCTTACACAAAGAGCTTTTGACGGCACCAACTCAGCCAGACCACCACACAGATCACTACTTGCCACACTCAACATTATTAAAGCCTTCGATGACATCCCCCGCCACAACCTAACAAACAAAATCTACGACACAAACATGCACAACAACACAAAAAGGTGGCTGGCCAACTTCCTAGCAGGCAGATGTGTACACGTATCTTTTGCCGGTCAGTCATCTAGCATCAGAAATTTCCCCAAACGGAGTCCCACAAGGATCCGTCCTGTCGCCCGCACTCTTCGATCTGTACATGCATGATATAAATACACCCAATACACCCCAAATAAACATAGCCTCCTACGCAGACGACATAACACTCACATGCACACACCAAGACACAGTCACAGCAGCAAGTCTCCTTCAACCCTGTCTCAACACATTACATGACTGGTGCACTACAAACAGACTCAATTTAGCCCCAGCCATATCCATTGCAACCCACCTCACAAGCTGGACAGATCACAAATACACACCACAACTCACCATAAACAACACATCCCTAACACATACACACTCACCCAAAATCCTAGGAGTAACATATGATACTCAAATGACATTCAAACAGCACACCACAAACATGAAAAAGAAACTGACACCCAGACATAACGGCCTCAGGTCACTTGCCCACACACAATTTGGACACAACAAAGAAACCACCACCATAGTTTACAAACAATACATACAATCAGTAATGGAATACGCAAGCCCGGCCTGGGCTTCTAAACAAGCTGAAACACATCATAAGACCTTACAGACTATTCAAAATATAGCCCTAAAAATCATCACAGGCTGCACAGCTACTACACCTACAGAACACCTACATCAAGAAACCAAAGTCCTTCAAGTCAAAGGCCATCTGGACATGAGAGGCACTCAATTCTTGGCAGCAGCCTCCACGAAGCAACACCACCCACTACACTACATGGCAACACACCCACAGACACCAAGAAATATCAAAATACCCAGCACACGGTATCACACACAAATACTATCTTCTCTCCCTCCCTGCCCACCCCAAACCAGCTTCCAGAAGCACATCCATACTCATATCTCTCGCCGTTCCATCCACTCACTCATAGACAACACGCAGCTGCAGGCACGACCTTCTGAAATCCATCCTTCTGAATCCTCCCTTCCTCGCGAGGACAGAGTCCACCTGGCCAGACTGAGATGCGGACACCATCCAGCTCTTCTGAGCTAACAGAAGAGACTGGATGACTCCGTACTCAACACCGGCCTGGGTTGTAACACAGAATCCCATACCATTAAACACATCATAGAAGACTGCATATCACACAACTTACGCCAACAACACAATCTACACTCCTTGAGAGCTCTGTGGGAAAGCTCGACCATGGCCATTGCCTTCCTTAGTGACTCGGGGCTGTTCGGCCAGGCAGCTTAGGGAGGAACAACAACAACAATAAGGTGGTCTAGCTCTCCAAGTCAGAAGTGATGAACCTGCTCTTGGTTTTGAGTCACGATATTTTCACTGTTATCAACCAACCAGTCACTATAATTCCTGGGTTCTGACAGTTCAAGACTTCCTTATATCTGGTAGCACTGGTGGGAATATATTATATCAAAACATTGCAAAAGGTCACAGCTTATAACGTACTGTACTGTTAGCGTGATTACAGAGGCTGGTAGTCTTGATATACTAATAATACAACATGTATATTAACTCGTCTATCAAGACAAAAAACAAAGAGTTCTGGTAGACTCTGTGATAATCCTTCCCCCCCGCCTCTCTCTCTCTCTCTCTCTCATATATATGATGAAATAATACATAAGATAAGTAGGCATTGTACTAAAATCATTGATAGAGATATGGTTTAATCTCGTAAGTTAGAGAGTTAGTTCGTGGCAACAATGCTGCACAGTAACTAGGATTATGTACAAATATACAGTGAGGCATGACACTGAAACAATGATTATAAACCTTCTCCCTGGGTTATAAACCCGTTACAACAATAACTTGCATGTCGTGAATCAACTACAGTACCATGGAAATAACTGCATTAATATCCTGTTGGATTTTAGAATAGGATAGCGTGTGGCAGGTGAGAAAATGACTGTTTACGCTTATTAGAATGATGTAGTATGGTCAAATATAGCACACACTAAAACCATATTTAATACTCAAAGGATTTTAAAATATAAAAAAAGAAGAAGCGAAGAAATCCACAGATAAACATAATACAAATATTCAAGATGTTACAGAGCCAATCAGTAACCATCATTATTATATTGTGTGACCATCCCGTCAAATGTTCACACTTCAGATTTGTTCACCATTCATCACCTCATTTATGTTACTCTCACACACCACCAACCTACTGCAGGCGCAAAGGCTACATTACAACATAGCATTCTTTACATTGTTCTCTCTCGTAACATGCAGTTATATTTCAACTATTGTTCTTTTCTTTATTCAACTTATTTACAAATCCTTATTTCGCCATTATCTTTTCAACCCAAGCTAGATCAAATTAAATATATGCGTCATAGTACTAAAGTTATTAAAATTAACCTGACCCTTTCACCATCATCATACCAATCCAACAGGTGATAATGATCTTGGTGACAGAGACTTACACACACTTCACCTCAGTTGTCAACCTGGACCTCGCTAGTAATGGAAGCTTCGTAAAAACTAGTTATATTTGCAAGCCGTAAGACCAATTAAAACTTCCGTTGTGGGACTCGCCTACTGGCTATTCAATAAAGGATGATCATATTGTGTATATGTTGAGCAAGTATAATCACTTTCTTATATTCCATTATGATATATATTTCAAAACCAATAACTATTTTAAAGTGATCGTACTTTTCCTAAACCACAAACATTCATAACCTACACGCACACAAACATGAATAACAACCGCACGCGCGCACACACACACACATAGATATAGAGCCCGACGCGCCAACCCGCCAACAGCACTTCGCTCTCGCTGCTCGAAATCTGACCATAACTTGAGTACTCCATTACTCATCACCTTATTTGTTTGCATGAGCTGTAGCTAAGCTCTAGCTTAACTGCCCTGTAGTTGCTTTGCATGTAATTTTGCTGTGTTTTTGACTGATAAACGTTTGTTTATCGAGACTGCTTTTGTTTAAATTTGTACCGGTTAGTGACGACCGACGCTCTAAAGTAAACAAACTATTTGCTTTTTTCATATTATAAAGTTCTAGCACTTATTGTAGATATTTTAGCCCTCACTGTAGTTAAGTGCTTAGCAAACCACCCAGTAGTTATCTTGCATGACATTGTACTGTAGTTTTGACTGATAAAAGTTTGTTTTTCAAAATTCTATTTGTCAGGTTAGTAGAGACGCCGCCGATACCAGCGCCACCTGTGTACGCATAAACAAACCCTCTTCTTGTATTTTATATATCAAAGTCTAGCCAATACTGTACTTGGTTGAACTTTTTTATCTTGGTTATCTATATAAATCGCACACACTAACATTAATTTTGTCAAGATAGTTTTAATATTGGGTTAGAATAATTTAGTTACTGTAATACTTTTTGATAGCCTATTTATTAATCGCATTTCAGATACTTGTCACCATAATAGGCCTCTCACACTCTTGCCAGGGATATTACTAACTCCATTATTATTATTATTGTGTCGACCACTGTATAAACTAATATACAGGCTTTAGCCTAACTGTGTCATACTGCTAACATAATTTTATTTTTATTTACAGGCATAAAATTGTGTTCTATTGCTAACATATTCTTTTTGTGATCAACATATTCTTTTTGTGATTTACAGGCATTAATTGTACCATATTGCTAACCAATATTTTTTGTTACTGTACTGTATACTGCTTTCCAGTGTTCTCACTAGGCTAAATTAACCCTCTCCCCTTTTTTTCTCCCAGAAAATTTTGTAACAAATTACTAGTCCATTTACAATTTTCAGGCTTTAACTGTGTCATACTGCTAACATCAATTTTTTTTTATATTTTCAGGCATAAATTGTGTTCTATTGCTAACATATTTTTTGTGATTTATAGCCATAATATTCTTTTTGTGATTAACATATTATTTTTGTGATTTACAGGCATTAATTGTACCATATTGCTAACAAATATTTTTTGTTACTGTACTGTATACTGTTTTCCAGTTTTTTCACTAGGCTACATTAACCCTCTCCCACTTTTTTTTCCAGTAAATTTTGTAACAAATTTCTAGTCCATTTGTGATTTTCAGGCTTTAACTGTGTCATACTGCTAACATAAATTTTTGTTTTTTTCAGGCATAAATTGTGTTCTATTGCTAACATATTTTTTGTGATTTACAGGCATATTAATTTTATCATATTGCTAACAAAAAAATTTGTGATTTTCAGGAATTAATTGTATCACATTGCTAACATACATTTTTTGTGATTTTCAGGCTTTAATTGTACCATTTTGCTAACATAAATTTGTGTGATTTTCAGGCATATTGTGATTATATCGTCATGGCGCCGCAACGAACCTGCACGAGTTGTTCCGGTAAATTTGGCCCTACCATGTTTGTTGATACTGATGTCCAAATTTGTAGATTTTGCCAGCTCCGAGAGAAGATTGCGGATGAATTGAATGCAGCTCACCGCAAGATCGATGCCCTGACTACGAAGCTTGAATCCCTTCAAGAATTTGCCACACTCAACGTAGGAGTGCCCTCGGCCCAAGAAACCACTACTATGTCAACCGCCATTCCAGTGCATACAGTACCGGTACCCACACCAGCAGCTACCTTAGATGTTGCAGATAATAATAATGACTCTACTCTCACTCCCCCCCAGGACAACTTTCAGTTAGTGAGAAACAATGTCCATCCCAGTACCAGTACCAGGAAGGTCATCCCGACAACATGCCAAAACCGCTTCAAAATTCTGGCTATTGACGAGGAAGAGGAAACGGAAGAAGTTCGGCTTGTGGGCGACTCCATGGTCCGTGGCCAACTAACCGAGTTCTGCGCCAGGGCACCCAGGACCAGAAAGCGATTCTGTATCCCAGGTGGCGGCGTGGACGACATTGTTGCGGCTCTGGAAGAGGTTTCCAGGCTCGCCCCCGCAAGCACTACGTACATCATCCACGTTGGATCTAACGATGTCCAACGGACGCGGTCAGAGGAACTACTTTGCAAGTACCGGCGGCTGATCAGGTTCTTCAAGGAAAAATCTAATAGAATCTTAATTTCAGGAATTGTTCCCCGGATTGATGTAGAAAACCGATTCTACAACATAGCTACCAGTACAAATCGCCGACTAGCCAAACTCTGCAGGGAGGAGAACATCGGCTTTGTCGACACGTGGGATAATTTTTACTATGATAAATCTTTGTTTTCAGTAGATGGTGTACATCTCAATGAAGTAGGAGCTGCACGTCTTGGTCGTCTGCTGAACGATGCAGTCAAGGATTTCCATTCAAAAAACGGGGTCAACCAGACCCAAGACAGGGTAGTGTAAGTCAAATACGAACTGAAAATTCAGACAATGCACAATCAGTAACATCCAACTCTAATACTCTTAAGGTGTTTTATGTAAATGCTCGTAGCATACGCAATAAATTTTCAGATCTAGAGGAAATCGTGTTTACAGAACATTATGATATAATCGGCATTACAGAATCTTGGTTAAATACGGAAGACAGAGACTTTTTAGCCGAATATACGCTTCCTGGTTATACAATGTTTGAGAAAAGTCGGATCAATAGAAATGGAGGAGGAGTTCTGTTTTTTATAAAGGAAAGTCTTAATCCCGTCTTAATGTCAAAACCTCAAATTGCGAATATAGACATATCTTACGTACTATTAAATAATAAACGAGGAACTAAAATAACACTAGCTTTATTATACAGACCCCCATCTCAATCAGTGCAAACTGACAGTGAAATTTATGAACAAATTGCAGAAATAACTAACATACAAGATACCGTAATTCTTGGCGATTTCAACTTACCCGTGACTAAATGGGGCGATATTCTTACTTCACACTCTGGACACGACCTCTATGCTAACTTGCAAGAGAGTTCACTTTTTCAATTTGTACAATCTCCGACCCGTGGTAATAATGTGCTTGACCTTGTACTCGCAACAAAAGAAGAATTAATAGAGAATTTGAATGTTGGTGATGAATTCAGTAACAGCGACCATCGTACGATAACTTTCACTTTAAAGTTTACTAGTAACAAATCAAATAGCAGCATTGAGAAAGTCCCTAATTTCAAGAAAGCAAATTTTCATAAACTTAAATCAAAACTTAAAGAAACTGACTGGAGCTTTCTGACTAACAATAACGACATAAATACATCTTGGGAGTGTTTCACAACCACTTACCTTAAGGCAGTGCAAGACTGCATACCATCGAAAATACGGCGTCCAGGCCAAAATGATAAGCCCAAATGGTGGAATAAAGATATTTCAGACTGTCTGCTTGCTAAAAAATTTGCTAATGATAGATTAAAATCCTCACAAAATGACGAAGAACGGGAGAAATTTGTAGAGCTACGACGCAAAGCCAAAAAGTTAATTAAGCAAAGTAAAAAGACCCTGGAGTTACATGTTGCGAATCAAAGTAAAACAAACCCGAAAGAATTCTATAGTTATATCAGAAAGAAAAAAGTAGTTACTTCAACTGTTGGACCGTTAGTCGATGAAAATGGAGAATACACCAAAGACGAAGTACAAATGAGTAATGCCCTCAATACCTTCTTTGCATCAGTTTTTACAACCGAAGACCTCAGTGATATCCCTACACCATCGCCGATTCAGATTGATAATTCAGATGTTCTAAGCAATATCACCGTTACAGAGAGAGAAGTATTGAATTGTTTAGATAAACTCAAGGTAAATAAAACGCCTGGACCTGATACAATCTCACCTAGAGTTCTAAAGGAAGCTAAGGATGAGCTCTCCAAACCACTGACATTGCTATTCAATGAATCCTTGCAGTCTGGGACTATGCCTGATCAGTGGAAGCTAGCCAACGTAACACCGATATTCAAAAAAGGCAGCAAATCCCTACCCAGTAACTATCGTCCAATTAGCTTAACCTCAATTGTATGTAAAATGCTAGAAACGGTCATAAGAGACAGACTCGTAAATCACTTAGAGGCAAATAACTTACTTAAAGATACTCAACACGGCTTTCGTAAAAAACGTTCCTGTTTAACAAACCTCTTAGACTTCTTCCACGATATCTTCAACCTCTACGATGAGAGTAAAGCTGTAGATATTATATACCTTGATTTTCAAAAGGCCTTTGACAAAGTTCCCCACAAACGATTACTGCTAAAACTAAAAGCGCATGGAATACAAGACGGTGTGTTGAAATGGATAGAAAATTGGCTCAGCGACAGAAAGCAAAGAGTAGTCATAAACGGTAAGGCATCTAAATGGACCAATGTAAGTAGTGGGGTACCCCAGGGATCGGTACTAGGACCAATTCTCTTTCTAATTTACATCAACGACATAGATGAGGGTCTCACCTGTACAGTCTCGAAATTTGCTGACGATACAAAAATTGCAAATAGCGTACTCTCAAAAGAACAAGTTGACGATATGCAACACAATCTAGATAAATTGTCATGTTGGGCCCAAATTTGGCAAATGAGTTTCAATGCGGATAAATGTAAAGTACTACATATCGGATACCTAAATGAGAAAGCAAACTATTCGATGAATGGCACTCAGCTTAAGAATGTAAACAAAGAAACCGATCTGGGAGTAACAATATCGAGTAACCTAAAACCGAGTCAACAATGTTCAGAAGTTGTTAAGAAGGCAAACAAAATAATTGGCTTTATAGGCAGGTCATTTGAGCATAAATCCAAAGATGTTATCCTAACCCTTTACAATTCCTTAGTCCGCCCTCTTCTGGAATACTGCGTTCAATCCTGGTGCCCTTATTACCAAAAAGATATAAACAAGCTAGAACGAGTTCAACGTAGAGTTACCAAAATGATACCTAGCCTAAAGAACAAACCATACGAAGAGCGTCTTAGAGAATTAAATCTATTTCCTTTAACCCAGCGCAGATTAAGAGGCGACTTAATTCAAGTGTTCAAAATCATCAAAGGCATCGACAATATGAACTGTAGTAAGTACTTCACTATCGACCAATCTAATTACACGCGGGGAAACGGTTGCAAAATTATTGGTAAATCTTTTAACTCACACGAATCTAAGAATTTCTTCTTCAATCGAGTTGTCAACTTGTGGAATGGGCTTCCCCGAGACGTTATAGACTGCAGCACCGTTGATTCATTTAAACTCCGCTTAGACAAATATCTCGCATCAAACCCGCGACTGACTGCGTTTGTAAATGAATAACTTTATTGTATACCCCCCTCAGTTACTAATCCATCTGTCTCCTACTAACTTCCTAATCCTGCCACGGACATTAGTTCTAGGGCAGTAGTTCCCTTTCCAATGTTCCCTTACCCACTCTAAACCACTGTTTGGACACTTGATCCTCAGTGTTTTGGAGGACAAGCAGCCTAGAAGGGTCACTAGACCTGTTGTTGCTTGATTTCCTTTGTACTCCTTTGTACTCTCTCTCTCTCTCTCTCTCTCTCTCTCTCTCTCTCTCTCTCTCTCTCTTTCTGTTTGTCTGGCACTCTCGCTCTCACTCTCTCTACTTCTTACTCTCGCACACTCACTCCCACACTCACTCTCACCCTCACACACACACATTCTCTCTCTCTCTCTCACTCACTCACTCACTCTCACTCTCTCTCTCTCTCTCTCCTATAATCCTTATCTCACCTGTCTACTTTTGTCTCACGCTTCACAGGGCAGGAAAAACTTGATCCGTCCCCCACAACCCGTACAACAAACACACACACACACACACACACACACATAGCACATCATTGTATTCCTCAAGGGGGAGGTAGTCGCTTTTCTCCCTCATGTTTAGTCCCTTTAACTTTGAAATTTTAAGTCGTTCGTTCCATTAGTTTGGCGATTTTAAGACCTTTTGCCCCATTTCTTTGTCAATATTAAGACCCGGGAGATAGTGGCAAGAGATAGATTGTGTAGTGCACTACCCTCATTGCAGAGTGTGCAAAATACTATACTCTCTTCTTCAGCTGCTCTACTGAAAAACTATTTACAACTTCCGAAACAAGTTGGTTCCAGGTAGAACATATCTTATAATTGTGAAAAGTGTTCTCAAATACTAGTGCTGAACCATTTTAGTTCCAATTTCCAGCCCTTATTGCGTGTTGTATTCATATTGAGACTAAACATTTTGCGATAATCCACATTGTCAAATCCATTAAGCATTTTAAACACTTCAATGAGTTAACCTCGTAATCTGCGTGTTTCCAACGAAAAAAGATCAAGAGCTCTCAACCAGTCCTAATAGCTCAGTCCTCTAATCAATGGAATTAGCTTTGTTGCCCTAGCTTGGACTCTTTCTAATCCCTCTATATCTTTCCGAGTGCTGGAGACCAAAGGTGCAGGGCATTTTCTAGGATAAGACATATGTGAGCGTTGTAGATTGTAAGGACCAGCTCCTTATTTCTATATTAAAATAGCCTCTTATTATAGCCTAATGCTTTCAAAGCTTTTTCCTCTACTTCAATCCACTGCTTGGAAAACTTTAGGTCACTGCTGATCAGAAAACCCAGATCCTTTTCCAGGTCAGTCACTTTAGGTCACTGCTGATCAGAAAACCCAGATCCTTTTCCAGGTCAGTCACTTTAGGTCACTGCTGATCAGAAAACCCAGATCCTTTTCCAGGTCAGTCACTTTAGGTCACTGCTGATCAGAAAACCCAGATCCTTTTCCAGGTCAGTCACTTCCAGAGTCTTTGCTAATAGTGAGTAGTCTGACTTGGGGTTTGTTTGGCCAATATGCATCACCTTGCACTGTGTTGTGGCTTCTTCCATGTCTCAGACCATTTACCCAGTCTGTTCAGTTCCATTCTGAATGGTTTAACCCCTTTAGGATCCTTCACATTCTCTCCAAGCTTAATGGCATCGGTAAACTTGAAGATCACACTCAACAGAACAATATCAATGTTATTGATATACCGTACATGCTAAATAACAGAGGGCCAAGGATAGATCCCTGTTGAACTCCAGAAGTTACTGAAGTCTACTCAGAAGAAATACCATCGATGACAAATCGTTGTTGTGTACCTGTTAGCCAACTTGCTATCCAGTTTCTTACTGGCTCGTGAAAAATATATATATACTGGAAAGAAAAGCGCTTTGCAAGATAGAAGAGAATGCATAATCTTACTAACTCTACTCCATCTGGATTTTTACCTGGAAATATTGTACACAAAAACTCATTAGCAAATTATAGTACGTGCATGTCAAATAGAAGGGGTAATACAATTTTGCGCTTTCTTTCTCTCTCTCTCTCTCTCTCTCTCTCTCTCTCTCTCTCTCTCTCTCTCTCGCTCTCGCTCTCTCTCATGCGTGCAGGTTAAATCACATATATATACCATAAAAAGTGTTGGAATGGTGGCAACAATTTTTCATGGAGATTATCTGTCAGCCAAGGAAGATATATTCCATTCTCGTGATCTAAAGAAAGGCTTAAGTTATACACACACACACACACACACACACACACACATTATATATACTGTATATATATATATATATATATATATATATATATATATATATATATATATATATATATATATATGTGTGTGTGTATTGTGTGTTACTCAGTTACTCAGTTACTTGTTCGTCAAGGGGAATCCACGCAATGCGAGCTAAGCTCATTATTATCGCGCCTCCTTAACTGGGAATGTATTGCGTGAAATGCATGTTAAGTGTTTTATGTACTGTTGGAATGGCTGTGGATGTGTGTGTAGTCTGTATTTAGCCAATTGGCGACATCGGAAACGAAGGCTTAGGGTGGATCTGTATGGTACCATTCTCACTATAGACGGTACCGTCTCGCCCGAAGGCTTAGGTAGCCATCAGCTTAGGTGAACCATATGATACCCATCTCGCCTTGTACCATTTTTGCCAACCCCAGATGGGACGTCACAACGTCGTCCACTTATTCCAGGTACCTATTTACAGCTAGGTGAACTGAGGCTAACACATGAAAGGAGACAAACCCAATTTGTCTCCGCCCGGCCGGGGATTGAACCCCCGACCCCTCGTGTGTGAGACGATAGCTCTACCTACTAGGCTACGGGCTGTGTGTGTGTGTGTGTGTGTGTGTGTGTGTGTGTGTGTGTGTGTGTGTGTGTGTGTGTGTTCAAATTCAACAATCTTTCCATTCTTCACGAATTTATATAAGTATATAATCTGTTGTATCTCTGTTAAATATATATGTGTTCGGCTCCAACTTGCTTATAGGTAGAGAGATGCAAGGGGTTCATTTATAGGTAGAGAGATGCAAGGGGTTCATTTATAGGTAGAGAGATGCAAGGGGTTCATTTATAGGTAGAGAGATGCAAGGGGTTCATTTATAGGTAGAGAGATGCAAGGGGTTCATTTATAGGTAGAGAGATGCAAGGGGTTCATTTATAGGTAGAGAGATGCAAGGGGTTCATTTATCGCTGGAATTCCTACAGAGCCCGCCTTAAGGGGGTATGGGATATTTTTGGGTCTATTTATTTATTTATTTAATAGTTTCCTCGCTAGACCTCCATAAAGCTTTAAAAAAAAAAAACCTAGATCCCCTTTCAAGATAAATGTGTACATTGTTCGGTTGAAAAACGACGCTGAAGGCCGGAGGCTATCGCTCGCCAGGAAAACATCGGCATCTAAATGGCACGAAAGGTCTTAAAATCGCCAAACTAATGGAGCGAACGTCTTACAATTTCAAAACTAATAGGGCTAAACATGAGGGAGAAGGGGGTCCAGAAAAAGTAACCTTCCCGCCTTAACATATAAAATTCGTGTAATGAAAACTAGAAGCTCTCCCGGGATGATTGATTAAGGGAGCCCACCTCGCTTTTGTTTCTCTTTCTCTCCCTCTCTCTTTGGCTTGTATCCATTTTGCCTCATTCAGCCTACAGTTTTAAGACGTTTACCACCATCCAGGTGTCAATATATTCCTGGCGAGCGGTAGCGAGCCAGCATATATATATTTTTGTTTTTGACAGCAAGCTAAATTTGTAAATTTTTAGATTGAAATATTTCTCCGGCGAAGCCGGATTTCTCCATACAATGCTGGCTTGCTATCGCTCGCCAGGAATAAATCAACACTTGGATGGGGATAAACGTTTTAAACAGTTGGCTGAATGGGGCCGATGGATACAAGCCAGGGAAAGAGAGAAAATGAGAGAAAGATAAACAAAAAAGCCGGTGATCCCCCTTAAGTAAAATATGTTAATTAGTTCCGGTTATGAGCAGCATCGACACCATTTTCACATTCTCAAAATATAATTAAGGATGTGTTTATAGCCAGGGTAATGTTTATGGTGATTACATAATTATACCCGTGTTATATGATAATTATTAATTAGATCCAATTGATAAAAGAAACTCCGATAACAACGAAAAGATCTCAGCGATAGACCAACTCCCAAATGAACTAAATTATCCCTTCATTATTCCCGTCACCATCATCACGTAATTGTCATCATATTTTGGTTACCATTAGACGATTTCCTTTGGTTTATAATTTACCTCTACGACTCCAATGGGTAAATACGATCTCAGTAAACCCTCTTAAATAACATAGGTCCTTCCCAAACTGCGCATGATCACCTATTTTTAGCCAGAATTCAAGGTAAAAAGGCGTCATGGTGCTGAAAGGGTTGAGCTGATAAAAGGCGTCATGGTGCTGAAGGGATTGAGCAGATAAAAGGCGTCATGGTGCTGAAGGGATTGAGCAGATAAAAGGCGTCATGGTGCTGAAGGGATTGAGCAGATAAAAGGCGTCATGGTGCTGAAGGGATTGAGCAGATAAAAGGCGTCATGGTGCTGAAGGGATTGAGCAGATAAAAGGCGTCATGGTGCTGAAGGGATTGAGCAGATAAAAGGCGTCATGGTGCTGAAGGGATTGAGCAGATAAAAGGCGTCATGGTGCTGAAGGGGTTGAGCAGATAAAAGGCGTCATGGTGCTGAAGGGGTTGAGCAGATAAAAGGCGTCATGGTGCTGAAGGGATTGAGCAGATAAAAGGCGTCATGGTGCTGAAGGGATTGAGCAGATAAAAGGCGTCATGGTGCTGAAGGGGTTGAGCTGATAAAAGGCGTCATGGTGCTGAAGGGATTGAGCAGATAAAAGGCGTCATGGTGCTGAAGGGGTTGAGCTGATAAAAGGCGTCATGGTGCTGAAGGGATTGAGCAGATAAAAGGCGTCATGGTGCTGAAGGGGTTGAGCAGATAAAAGGTGTCATGGTGCTGAAGGGATTGAGCAGATAAAAGGCGTCATGGTGCTGAAGGGATTGAGCAGATAAAAGGCGTCATGGTGCTGAAGGGGTTGAGCTGATAAAAGGCGTCATGGTGCTGAAGGGATTGAGCAGATAAAAGGCGTCATGGTGCTGAAGGGATTGAGCTGATAAAAGCGTCATGGTGCTGAAGGGATTGAGCATATAAAAGGCGTCATGGTGCTGAAGGGATTGAGCTGATAAAAGGCGTCATGGTGCTGAAGGGGTTGAGCAGATAAAAGGCGTCATGGTGCTGAAGGGTTGAGAAGATAAAAGGCGTCATGGTGCTGAAGGGGTTGAGCAGATAAAAGGCGTCATGGTGCTGAAGGGATTGAGCAGATAAAAGGCGTCATGGTGCTGAAGGGATTGAGCAGATAAAAGGCGTCATGGTGCTGAAGGGGTTGAGCTGATAAAAGGCGTCATGGTACTGAAGGAATTGAGCTGATAAAAGGCGTCATGGTGCTGAAGGGATTGAGCAGATAAAAGGCGTCATGGTGCTGAAGGGGTTGAGCTGATAAAAGGCGTCATGGTGCTGAAGGGATTGAGCTGATAAAAGGCGTCATGGTACTGAAGGGGTTGAACAGATAAAAGGCGTCATGGTGCTGAAGGGGTTGAGCAGATAAAAGGCGTCATGGTGCTGAAGGGATTGAGCAGATAAAAGGCGTCATGGTGCTGAAGGGTTGAGCAGATAAAAGGCGTCATGTGGTGCTGAAGGGGTTGACCTGATAAAAGGCGTCATGGTGCTGAAGGGATTGAGCTGATAAAAGGCGTCATGGTGCTGAAGGGGTTGACCTGATAAAAGGCGTCATGGTGCTGAAGGGGTTGACCTGATAAAAGGCGTCATGGTGCTGAAGGGATTGAGCTGATAAAAGCACAATTCTCACAGTACTAGTTATTATTATACTCGAAGCATGTGTGTGGAATAGTCATGGCGGGGGTATTGATAACTAGGATATATATTTTGTTCTCTCTCTCTCTCTCTCTCTCTCTCTCTCTCTCTCTCTCTCTCTCTCCTTATATATATATAGAGAGAAGGTATCAAATACAGAGAGAGAGAGAGAGAGAGAGAGAGACTGAATTTGAGAAGCCAACTGAATTACGACGAAATATGGGAACATTATCATAATTTTACAGATTCATTATCGGAAATTGAAGGTGAAAGACCAATTGAGAAACGAAAATAGTTTTATAAAGAAAACTAGATATTTCGTATGAGTGCAGAAAGAATGAAAATACTATGGAAGATTAATGCAAGCTTATACAAAATAGGTATATGACTAATTGTTTCAGTGTGATACTTTAATTGTTTCAGTGTGATACTTTCATTGTTTCAGTGTGATACTTTCATTGTTTCAGTGTGATACTTTCATTGTTTCAGTGTGATACTTTCATTGTTTCAGTGTGATACTTTCATTGTTTCAGTGTGATACTTTCATTGTTTCAGTGTGATACTTTAATTGTTGCAGTGTGATACTTTCATTGTTTCAGTGTGATACTTTCATTGTTTCAGTGTGATACTTTCATTGTTTCAGTGTGATACTTTCATTGTTGCAGTGTGATACTTTAATTGTTTCAGTGTGATACTTTAATTGTTGCAGTGTGATACTTTAATTGTTTCAGTGTGATACTTTCTTTATTTTGGTTTGAATTTTTTTAAAAGTTGGATGGATGTATTCAGATTAGGAAGAACCTTTTGTTGTCGACATGCTAATTTGTAAAGAAATATACATATACACACTGTGTGAGGGTGAAAGTCAATATACATATACACACTGTGTGAGGGTGAAAGTCAATATACATATACACACTGTGTGAGGGTGAAAGTCAATATACATATACACACTGTGTGAGGGTGAAAGTCAATATACATATACACACTGTGTGAGGGTGAAAGTCAATATACATATACACACTGTGTGAGGGTGAAAGTCAATATACATATACACACTGTGTGAGGGTGAAAGTCAATATACATATACACACTGAGGGTGAAAGTCAACATACATATACACACTGTGTGAGGGTGAAAGTCAATATACATATACACTGTGTGAGGGTGAAAGTCAATATACATATACACACTGAGGGTGAAAGTCAATATACATATACACACTGTGTGAGGGTGAAAGTCAATATACATATACACACTGTGTGAGGGTGAAAGTCAATATACATATACACACTGTGTGAGGGTGAAAGTCAATATACATATACACACTGAGGGTGAAAGTCAATATACATATACACACTGTGTGAGGGTGAAAGTCAATATACATACACACACTGAGGGTGAAAGTCAATATACATATACACACTGAGGGTGAAAGTCAATATACATATACACACTGAGGGTGAAAGTCAATATACATATACACACTGAGGGCGAAAGTCAATATACATATACACACTGAGGGTGAAAGTCAATATACATATACACACTGAGGGTGAAAGTCAATATACATATACACACTGAGGGTGAAAGTCAATATACATATACACACTGAGGGTGAAAGTCAATATACATATACACACTGTGTGAGGGTGAAAGTCAATATACATATACACACTGTGTGAGGGTGAAAGTCAATATACATATACACACTGAGGGTGAAAGTCAATATACATATACACACTGAGGGTGAAAGTCAATATACATATACACACTGAGGGTGAAAGTCAATATACATATACACACTGAGGGTGAAAGTCAATATACATATACACACTGAGGGTGAAAGTCAATATACATATACACACTGAGGGTGAAAGTCAATATACATATACACACTGAGGGTGAAAGTCAATAGAAGCAAGCAGTCAGACGGAAATACAGAGAAGAAAGAGATAACGACGGTAAGAGGAGGATAATTGGAGACATGAGAGAGAGAAGGGAGAAGAGGGAATAATAACTTTGGGTAAGACGGTCAAGTGAACTAAGGAGAGGTGAACGTAGAATAATATATACATAGGTGATAATATAAAGTAGTATTTTGGCTTAAATTATTAGGAGTGCTTTAATATATATATATATATATATATATATATATATATATATATGTATGTGAATGCTCCATACTGACAGGTAGATGGATTGGGTGGAGGAGAAAACACAGGGAAGAGCTATGAATCTTTATTCTCTAGCGTTTCGGGTTATATATATATATATATATATATATATATATATATATATATATATTATTACATTTGATATACACCACTGAATATTGTAAAGAATATGAATATGAAACAGCTAGCTAATGTGGGATGGTATTTGAATATGACTCACAAATTCATTTGCGGAAAACATTCTCGAAATATATTATATATATTTGCTTCGCATAGAAAATTACTTTGTACTGATGAAAAATAACCTAATCCTTTCTGAGCTGTGGGGGATTTAATAGGGGGTGAACGTAATGTATTAATATATATCATATATTAGAGTTGATGAAATACAGAGGAAAGTCATTAAGATATAAAATATTCCTTAAAGCGTTCGAGCTCTAGATAAAAAACAATCTAAGATAAAGATATGTGAGATGCCCTTGTAACCAAAGTGACAATTACATTTCTTTGAGTTGACTGTAAGTATTAGAGGTAAATTTAGTAGCGAGACCTGTGAATGTTGCCTTTCTGTGGATGGATTTACTAAATATATAGTTATTCTTCCTGGCTCATACATCTATATAGGGTAATTGAATATGTTTAATCCGAATGGCGTCCCATATAAATATATCCGTCACAGCGATGGTTTTAGTATTTATATTGCGCCTCCCTTCCCTATTGATGAGATTAGTGTTCATAAATACTGTGTGTATATATATATATATATATATATATATATATATATATATATATATATATACTGTATATGTGTCTTTTTCTCTTCCCTTCCTTTTTTCTCCAACTTACCTATTATCCGTATCCCTCAGTTTCCATTATTTGCCCAACTATTTCACTGTTCCTTGTATTCTGCCACTCCTTCCTACATAACTTTGTCTCTAACCTTCCCCCCCCCCCCCTTTTTCCTTCAATCCTTTGGAGGGTCTTAAGGTGATAATATATGACCACATTATATCCTCATCACCACCAGCAGGGGGCCTATAACTTTAATCCTATATAAACCGAGGGGGAGTTTTTGGTTCACCCTCTTAGTTCCTTTTTGCCCCATTTAGGTATCGAGTTTTGTGGGCGAGTGCTAGCGTATCTGCGAGGTAAACACATAATGCTGGAACATGGCATAAAAGTAATCAATACCAATTATAATGTACCGAAAACCTCAACAATCTGTGTGTGTGTGTGTGAGATTTTTTTTTTTTTCCAATATGGGTTTCAGAGTGAGTATCCATCACCAAGTGCTCTCATATTTCTGTTATTGGGCGGGTGATATTTATCTATCTATCTGTCTATCTATATATCTATCTATTTATTTATCTATCTATATACTCTGGCACATACCCCATTGTATTTTATATTATTATATTATATTTTATTATGTGTTTTATATATATTTTATATATATATACCTGTATATACAGTATAAATATATATATTTTTTTTCTTCTGGGGTGACCGACTCGAGACAGAGCCCAAACAGGAAACAAATGACATGTAATATAACACGTAATGTAACACACGGGTAATATAACCTTCACAAACTGTTCTTCGTTGCTGTGCCATAACACTGGTCCGATCAGAATAGATAGTGACAAATGATCGTCCCGAAAGGTTCACAGGCGTTCAGTAATGATCGTCCCGGGAGGTTCACAGGCGTTCATTAATTTCGTTGGGAGGTGTTTGGTGTTGGGGAGTGAAATTGATTAAGGGAGCCCACCTCTCTTTTTTTTCTCTTTCTCTCCCTCTCTCTTTGGCTTGTATCTATTCGGCCCCATTCAGCCTACTGTTTTAAGAAGTTTACCCCCATCCAGGTGTCAATATTTTCCTGGCGAGCGGTAGCGAGCCAGCATATATATATATTTGTTTTTTTTCTTTTGACAGCAAGCTAAATGTGTATATTTTTCGATAGAAAAATGTCTCCGGCGAAGCCGGATTTCTCCATACAATGCTGGCTCGCTATCGCTCGCCAGGAAGAAATCGACACCTGGATGGGGATAAACGTCTTAAAACAGTTGGCTGAATGGGGCCGAATGTATACAAGCTAGGGAAAGAGAGAAAGGGAGAGAAAGATAAAAAAAAAAAAAAAAACGGTGACTCCCCTTTATTAGTATATTTCAGATCTATATACCCTCTCAGAACAATGGCGTACAGTCACACAATACTGTATTAAGTTATTATACTGATGGGCGTATTTATTGGCTCATTTATGTATGTTTTTTAATACTTGTTTTTAGTTTCCTCCGTAGGCCTCCATCAAGCTTAGAAAAACACACGCCCAAGACCCGCCCGCCTTCCAGATAATTTGTAAAACATTTCGATAGAATAATGTCATAGTCTGGTTCGTCTTAAAAGGGGAGATTTCCACTTGAGGGATTTTTTTTCTATACCCCTTTCTCCCTCATGTTTAGCCCCATTGTTTTTGAGATTTTAAGATGTTTGCCCCATTAGTTTGGCGATTTTAAGACATTTCACCCCATTTATATAACTTTTAAGACCTGTCGTCCCATTTAGGTGTCGATTTTTTCCTGGCGAGCGATAGCGAGCCTGTAATTTAAGAGGAACCGGCCTTTGGCCGGGAAATTTTTCTACCGAAAAATGTACAAATTTATCTTGAAAGGGGGTCAAGGGGGTGTAATTTCAAGCTTGATGGAAGTCTAGGAAACACACTAAAAACCTCACCTTAAATTACAGGTTCGCTATCGCTCGCCAGGAATAAAATCGACACCTACAGTACATGACACGAAAAGTTTTAATATTGACAGAGACCTAGGATAAAAGGTTTTAAAATCGCCAAACGTCTTAAGATTGAAACATAATAGGGGGCTAAACATGAGGAAGAAGGGTGACCAGAAAAACGGCCCGTCTCCCCTTAAGTTTGAGACATTGGACATCACTTAAGGAAGGGCCCAGACTGGGGACCTATGCTAAAGAGGAATGTTTCAATATATTTAATCAGCATTGTTTATTGTTTATTGTTTATTTATTATTGTTTATTGTTTATTTATTATTGTTTATTGATTATTGTTTATTGTTTATTGTTTATTTATTATTGTTTATTGATTATTGTTTATTGTTTATTGATTATTGTTTATTGTTTATGTATTATTGATTATTGTTTATTGTTTATTGTTTATTGTTTATTGTTTATTTGATTTATTATTATTTTAGTTTCCTCCCTAGGCCTCCATCAGACATAGACAAAACAACTTTCTAAGATCCTCCTTCGAGATACATTTGTACATTTTTTGGTAGAACAATACTGCGGCAAGATGCCGGTTCCTCCAAAATGACAGGCTTGCTATCACTCGTCAGGAAAATATTTACACCTAATAGGCACGAAAGATTTTAAAATTGACAGAGAAATGGGGCGAAAGATCTTAAAATCGCCAAACTAATGGAGCGAACACGAACAGGAAGCATTGGAATATACGAAGAGCGGTAAAAGAGGTGGACAATAGAAAGATGAGAGCTCAAAGAAACCGAAGGAAGAAAAATATGAGGCTGCCAACACCTCCCAAGAAACCTCATATGAAGGAACTTGAGGCCTGGAGAGAGAGAGAGAGAGCACCAAAAAAGATGGATGGCCCAAAACACAATAAACGCGAGATTATGTGTTATATTTAATATTTGATATATAGATTTTGTTATTATTATTATTATTATTATTATTATTATTTGTTTTTTATTTTATTTTTAGTAATACTTTCGAGGCTATCAACCCATTCTGAATTATTAAGCCAGCACACTGTAAGTCAAGAATAGCGTCGTCAGGACTGCAGCCCCTTTACGAGAACCCCAGTCCCTTGCGAGTTTACGTTACTTAGTTAGTTAAAATAGGACTTCTGAGGCTATGAACCCTTCTGGATTATTAAGCCAGCACACTGTAAGTCAAAAATAGCTTAATCTCATTACTTATGAGATTTTTAAAACGTTCACCTCATTAGTTTAGCAATTTTAAGAACTGTTGCCCCATTCTTGGCAATATCAAGATCTTTCGTGCCATTTGGGTTGCGATTTTTTTCCTGGCGAGCGATAGCGAGCCTGTAATTTAGTAGGAACTGGCCTTCGGGCAGGAAATTTGTCTACCGATAAAAACGTACAAATTTATCTAGAAGGGGTGGGGGGTCCTGGGAGTGATTTGCTAAGCTTGATAGAGGTCTAGGGAGCAAATTAGACAAACATATAATATAGTTAGAAAATATGAATGTACAATACAATAACCTCTCCTTAAGAGGAGGTTTTTAGTGTGTTTCCTAGACTTCCATCAAGCTTGAAATTACACCCCCTTGACCCCCTTTCAAGATAAATGTGTACAATTTTCGGTAGAAAAATGTCCCGGCCGAAGGCCGTTTCCTCTTAAATTACAGGCTCGCTATCGCTCGCCAGGCAAAAATCGACACCTAAAAGGGATGACAGGTCTTAAAAGTTATAAAAATGGGGTGAAATGTCTTAAAATCGCCAAACTAATGGGGCGAACGTCTTAAAATCTCAAAAGCAATGGGGCTAAACATGAGGGAGAAAGGGGTCCAGAAAAACATCCCTCAAGTGGAAATCTTCCCCTTAATTAAAGCGTGTTAGTGTGCTCAGTTAGGACGATTACATGTCATTAGGCTAATCTGTTGTTTTATTTTTTATTTTTTTTAAACAATATTTCACAATTTAAAGCTGATATTCTCACTTGAAGCTCTAAAGACTTCAGATTTTTTTTTTTTTTTCCCAGCTACAAAGAAGGCTATTCTTTGTAGCTGGGGAAAAAAAATATAAAACAAAAATATCTGAAGTCTTTAGAAGAGCTTCAAGTGAGAATATCAGCTTTAAATTGTGGAATATTGTTTATACTTTGGCGTGGTTATACCTCGCATCACCGAGCATGTATCAACGTTTAAGGGGAGATCGCCACTCGAGCGATTATTTTCTGGACCCCTTTCTCCCTCATGTTTAGCCCCCATTGCTTTTGATATTATAAAACGTTTGCCCCATTAGTTTAGCGATTTTAAGAACTTTCACCCCATATTAAGACCTTTCGTGCCATTCAGGTGTCAATTTTATCCTGGCGAGCGATAGCGAGCCTGTAATTTAAGAGGAACCGGCCTTCGGCCGGGACATTTTTCTACCGAAAAATGTACAAATTCATCTTGAAAGGGACTCAAGGGGGTGTAATTTTTAGCTTGATGGAGGTCTAGGGAACAAACTAAAAACCTCCCCTTTAAAGTTCATGTGTGAGAGAGAGAGAGAGAGAGAGAGAGAGAGAGAGAGAGAGAGAGAGAGAGATTTGTTATATTCAGCTTCTGTAGAGCAAGGGTTTTATTTCTGGTCCCCTTTCTCCCTCTTGTTTAGCCCCATTAGTTTTGAGATTATAAGACATTCACCCCTTTAGTTTGGCGTGACACATTTAGTGCCATTTACGTGTCGATCCTTTTTTCTGGCGAGCGATAGCGAGCCTGCATGCAATTTAAGAAGAATTTGTCTATTGAACATTGGACAAATTTATCTTAGGGGTATTTGTTAAGCTTGATGGAGGTCTAGGGAGGAAAATAAATAATAAAATAAAATAAATAAATACATAAACAAAGACAGATAAATTTCAAAATTGAGGTAAAAAAAAAAAAAAAAAAAAAAAAAAAAAAAAAAAAAAAAAAATAATAATCTCCATTACTGCTCCGACTCCCACAGGTCCTTCCTTAGTTGAATTAATATCATCATCTAATTATAACCAAAATATGATGAAATCGAAATTCCGCTTGGAGAACCTAATTAAGGGGGGGGTAGTACTCGCTTTTTATGGACCTCCTTCTCCCTCGTGTTTAGCATATTAGTTTTGAGATTTTAAGACGTTCGTTCCGTTAGTTTGGCGATTTTGAGACCTTTCGCCTCATTTTTGTGTCAATATTAAGACCTTTCGTGCCCTTTAGGTGTCGATTTTTACCTGTCGAGCGATAGCGAGCCTCTAAACTTAGAAGGAACCGGCCTTCGGCCGGGAAAATTTTCTACCGAAAAATGTAAAAATTTATCTTGAAAGGGGGTCAAGGGGGTGTTTTTCTAAGCTTGATGGAGGTCTAGCGAGGAAACTCATAAGTAAATGAATAAATAAATATATATAGACCAAGCACTACCCCCTTAGCTAAAATATGTTAATGAGTTTCTGTTACGAGGAGCAGCGAAACTACTCCCACGTTTTCTTTTGATATAATTAACCCCTTCTGTACCGGCGACGTCTTTTGTCATTTGTGTCTAGCTCTGTTTAGTAGATTGTGTGCAGCTTACGAAGGATCTGTGGTAGTTTGAAAGCCGATTATTGTTGCTGAGTCTGGCCCTTTGCCTTTAAGGGAGAGGCAGTCGCTTTTTCGGGACTTCCTTCTCCCTCATGTTTAGCCCCCGTTAATTTTTTATATTTTAAGACGTTCGTTCCATTAGTTTGGCGATTGTAAGACCTTTCACCCCATGTCTTTGTCAATATTAGGACCTTTCGTACTATTTAGGTGTCGATTCCTATCCTGGCGAGCGAGAGCGAGCCTGTAATTTATAGAGGGAACCCTTTCTACCGAAAAATATACACTTTATATCGTGGGGGGGGGGGTAATGGAGTTCTAGGGATCTGCGTGAGTCAAAAGGTTAATTGAGATCGACTTAACCCCTAGGATTGCTAGAGGTGTTTCTTAAGCTGTATATCATCGTCTAATAATAGCCAGGCGACACTTTTAAAAATGCGTCATGATCCTCAGAGGGCTAATTAGCCTGATTATACGCATGTCCTTAATAACCCCTTCATTACCGGTGATGTCTTCTGTACTTTATTTTCCCTACATTTAAACGATTTTATTAAGCTTAGGGAGGATATATGGCAGCTACAAGGATTAATTGAGATAGTCTGTAGCTTTTTGATGGATAAACGTTCTTCCCAAGCTGATTAAAGTTGTATAATAGTAGCCAAAGTAAAGTGAAAAAGACGTCACCGATACAGAAGGGGTTAATGTGTTGAGTACCAGTGTTAATGCTATACTGGCTACTTAAGGGGAGATCTCCACTTGAGGGATTTTTTCTTGACCCCTTTCTCCCTCATGTTTAGCCCCATTGCTTTTGATAGTATACAACGTTTGCCCCATTAGTTTAGCGATTTTAAGAACTTTCACCCCATATTAAGACCTTTCGTGCAATTCAGGTGTCGATTTTATCCTGGCGAGCGATAGCGAGCCTGTAATTTAAGAGGAACCGGCCTTCGGCCGGGACATTTTTCTACCGAAAAATGTACAAATTTATCTTGAAAGGGACTCAAGGGGGTGTAATTTTAAGCTTGATGGAGGTCTAGGGAACAAACTAAATACCTCCACTTAATAGACGCTTGTATTGCGTATAAGGAGGGCTTCTTATACGCAATACAAATCGTCTATTAGTTTCGCCTGGCTTTTATTAGACTATTATATATACAGCTTAGGAAACACCTCTAGCAATCCAAGGGGTAAAGTCGATCTCAATTAACCTTTTGACTCACGCAGATCCCTAGAGCTCCATCAAGCATAGCAAAAATATAGACCTCCCCCCCCCCCCTCCCACGATGTAAAGTGTACATTTTTCGGTCGAAAATTATTCCTTCTATAAATTACAGGCTCGCTATCGCTCGCCAGGATAAAAATCGACACCTAAATGGTACGAAAGGTCCTATTATTGACAAAGAAATGAGGTGAAAGGTCTTACAATCGCCAAACTAATGGAACAAACGTCTTAAAATATCAAAATTAACGGGGTCAAACATGAGGGAGAAGGAAGTCCAGAAAAAGCTACTTCCTCCCCATTAAAGGCAAAGGGCCTGACTGAAAGGATTAGGTGAAAAATCCCAGTTAATTATATTCTGGTAAAACCTGCAG